>JACCEG010000039.1:588831-632070 GCA_014065205.1 Tuber brumale | reverse complement strand
ATTACTTTACGCTTTGCGAATACAAAACCCTTACGCTCTTTATAAATACCTACATACGAGACGAGGACTCTACTATAAGAGTCGAGTTGAAGAAAGAGTACGATAGGCGATAAGGATCCGAGACACGAGAGTCTCTCCCACCTTATCGTAGGCATCAGGCCTAAGAACAATCGTCGAGAAGAAACAAGAGGAGTATCGCCCACCCGTCGCTGAGAACTAACATCGGTTAGGGATCGTAACAATGAGATCCATATCGAGAAGGATGAGAAAATGAAGATGAAGAAGCAGATTCCCTATCAACAACTGTACACACTGGCGGAAAAGGAGTTGGAGGAATTACGCGGATATATTCAGCAGAATATGAAAAGAGAATAGATATGACACTCGTTCGCATCTGTATGATCGCCCAACCTACTTGTCAAAAAGAAGGATGGGAAGATGAGATTATGCATGGACTACCGAGCTCTCAACTCAGTAACAAAGAAAGATCAATACCCACTGCCTCTTATAGGGGAAGCACTGGATCGATTAAGGTCGGCGAAATACTTCACCAAACTGGACATCAAGGATACATATCACAACATACTGATAAAGGAAGAAGCTGAATAGAAGCCAACCTTTGCAACAAGATATGGGATGTATGAGTACTTGGTCATGCCGTTCGGCCTAACCAATGCACCGGCATCATTTCAACGATGGATCAACCAGGTACTCAGTAAATTCCTCAATATATGCTGCATAGTCTATTTGAACAATGTACTCATATATTCGGAAAACCGGGAAAAACACAGAAAGGATGTCAGCAATATCATGAATGCAATTCAGAAATTGGGGATGAAGATCAAACCATCCAAATGCGAATTCCATAAAACAGAAACGGAATATCTTGGATTCATCATTAACCAAATGGGAGTTCAAGTGGACTCAGTCAAAAGGGCAGCAATATGGGACTGGGCAAAACCAAACGACAAAACAGATATCTTATGCTTTATGGGATTCTGCAAGTTCTACCAAAGGTTCATTAAGGGATTCAGCCAAATGGCAAAACCTCTATACAACCTCACCAAGAAAGATGTTAAATAGGAATGGGGAGGAAAAGAGCAGAAGGCCTAGGACAATATCAGAACCAGACTCACGACAGCACCAATACTGGTGTACTATGACCGACGAAGGGAAATGACCATCGAGATAGATGCCTCAAAATATGTCTGTTCGGGAATTTTATCTCAGAAATGCGAAGACAGAAAATGGGGCTCAGTGTGCTATCGATCAAAAACAATAACACCAGCCGAATGCAACTATGATATTGCCAACAAAGAACTATTAGCAATAGTTCAAGCACTCAAGGAATGGAGACCATACAGACAGAACAATGACTACTAGGTCAGAGTTCTAACGATCACAAGACTTTGGTTCTCTTCATGACAACGAAAGAACTCAACGACAGACAAATCTGATAGATGAAAAGTCTAAGCAAATACAATTTCAAAATCAAATACCGACTGGGAAAGGAAGGAGGGAAACCGGATGCTCTGATAAGAATCGTAAGCGACAAACCTCAAGACAAAGAGGACGCAAGAATCAAGCAGAAAAATCAAGTTCTGCTTTTAAAAGAATACTTTGAAGCGATGGAATTAACAGAGATCCAGGATGAGGACGATGAAGAACTAAGAAAAGCAATCGAAGGAGAAAAGGAATTCTGAGAGATAAGGGAAAGCCTGGAAAGAGGAAACAAGGAAAGAAAAGGGGTCGCCTTAGGTCCATGCAAGTGGAGGGACTACTATCTTTGGTATGACAGAAAGATATGGATACCAGAAGACGGGAAGATAAGGACCCACCTTATCAAAAAACACCATGATGATAAACCGGCAGGACACGGAGGGACAGCTAAGACAACAGAGCTGCTTATAAGCAAATACTACTGGCCAGGACTGAGGGAATCAGTCAAAAGATACGTCAAGAACTGTAACATATGGCAAAGGACAAAAGTGGTACGACACGCACCATATGGATTGTTAAAACCTAACGAGGCACCAGAGAAACATTGGTCATCCATATCTATGGATTTCATAACGGATTTACCTAAGGCCAACGGATATGACTCAATCTTGGTCGTGGTGGATCGCATGACAAAAATAAGGCATTTTATACCAACTCGAATAGATATGATGGTACAGCTGTTCGCAACTACATTCATCAAAGAAATCTTTCCACTATATAGACTACCGAAAGACATCATCACCAATCGAGGATCCATATTCACATCAGGAATATAGAAAGAGATAACAGAATAACTCGGAATCAAGAGGAAGCTATCGACAGCTTTACACCGAGAAATGGATGGACCAACCGAACGAATGAACGGCATATTGGAACAATATCTACAAGCCTATATAAACTATTAGCAGGATAACAGGGACGAGTTACTGCCAATAGCAGAATTTGCATACAACAACGGAAAGCAAGAAACGATTAAGGCCACTATTAGGCGGACGCCAAACTCTAGTATATAACTGAGGGACGTAGGCCACAATCTTCAATTGGAGAATCTGTCGAGGAAGGCTCGTCTCAATAAAATAGGTAAGGTAAAGATTTCAAATTATAAAATAATATTATGTTGATAAGATCTCTTCTCCGGCGCTTGATGATGTCTGTAAAACTCGGGAAGCACTTCGATATTTATATCCCGCATCTGAGTTTTCGCGGACTATTTCTAACTACTTTGGCTCTGCAGTATTATCCTGGTTTTAATACGCAAACGTCTAGAATCTTATAAGTGCGAACACTGTTTGACCCTGAAACTTATCACACCCTCTCGCGTTTCCAGAATAGTATTCCTCCATTGAGATGACTGCGTTATTTGTTATACTAAACAATGGCCTCCAACTTAGATACCCGCATAGACAATGATATTACTTTAGTCCTGTTGACTATCATTCCAGTAGTCTCTTCGGTCATGAAGTGATCAGGTTCATACCGGTTCACCTAGTGTAAATCACAAGTCCGGGCCAGGTTTGTCAACGTCTTAAGGGTCTCCGACTTATCTAGGTCTTCTTTTCTGAGCGTGCTTCCCCTTGGTCCGCCAGCCTCCACAGAGGGGTTCTATTACTAGGACCAACCAACCTACAGCTGGTCTCAGAAAGGTATGGGTGGATTCGGTATGTCATTAATAGCTCTTGCTACTGGGACATCCTCTTGGAGTATTTTGCTGAAAACGTCCCATCACTTGTGGCCTATAATTTAGGAAGCCTAACCTTGGAGCCTACTATCTCAATGGACCTGCCATGGATTTCCTCCGTTCCACTTTCCAGAGGTCGCCAAAGGTCTCCTCTCATATATCCTATGAACCGCATGCTGTCGGATGGACGGCGGCGACGTATACGGTGTTATGAAGTGGGCTCCATTGATGTGACATTTTAGTTATGGGACGCAACTCGCGAAATCTCGCTAATGACGTGCTGGCCCCATAAGGGGGTAGGAGGGGGATCTTGGCTCTCTGGTAAACTGAGGGTCTGTGTGCAGTTACCCTACTGTGGGTCTGTGCACATGTCTCGGATTTTCATGTACCTAACATGAGCTCCCTCCTTCTAGGCTTCGCCTCAAATGCCTTTAAACCCTTTTTATAATTTCTTCTAAATACATTTTAAGACTCAGTGTGGTCAGGGTAAAAAACCTTCCACATTTACTTGGCCACGGTAGGAAAACGTTTTTCTCACTATCTCACTTTTGCCCTTCCTGGCATGTCTGGATTTTCAATATGAAAGTTCTCCACAACTTCCTCCGAGTTTTCCATACCGGTAGCAGGCTCCCATGTGTTCTCATCTGCTGAACAACCTTGCCATTTAACGAAGTACCACAATTCCTACTTCTCTTGATAGCAACCGTGTACTTGTTGCCTGTAAGAACGAATCTCGCTTCTTACTATTTTCTCAACTGCCCATTATAGATCGTCATCAATGTCTTCCAGTTCTCTAGAGGGTTGTTGACGATTGCCATGAACTGACTCTCGGTAGGGTTCTAACAGCACGACATGGAATACGGGGTGAATGTTCCATCGATCAGATATGTTGAACTTGAAGGCTCGTGATCCGCGCTTCTCCATGATCTGAAAAGGACCATACAGCTTAGGACTTAGCTTCTAGGATTTCCGTAGAGTTCGAATGTTCCTAGCATTTAACCTTACTTTGTCCCGGATCTTGAAGTCCGGCTGTTGTCGTACTTACCGGTCATAATATTTTTACCTTCCTTCCTTGTCTTTTCTAGTGACCCTCTTGCTAGTTCATGTATTGTCGTAATCCAGTTCGCATAAAGTGTTGCTCCTGGATTTTGAGCTTCTCGCTCCTTCATCCACTCTGTCCATGGATGGAATCCATAGTTTGCATAGAATGGTGACATCCCATGCACATTGGTTGCGGAGTTGTTATAGGCATATTCAGCTAGTGGTAGTAGCTGATACCAATCATCCTGATCATAGTTTACAAAACTTTACAGGTAACTTTCCAGCACTTGGTTGGTTCGTTCAGTTTGTCCGTCAGTCTGAGGATGGTATACCTTTGACATCCTTCACTTAATTTCAAGCACTTTGCATAGGGATTCTCTGAATTGTCCTGCGAACATTGGGTCTATGTCCGAGACGATTTCAGTTTGTAGACCGTGTAGCCTCCATACTTCCTTCAGGAATACATTTGCGATGTCCTTGGCCGTAGCCGAGGTCAGAAGTCTGATGAAATGTGCCATTTTTGTAAACCAATCAACTACTACCATTATCTGAGTGCAACCCTGTGACTCTGGTAGTTGGGTGATAAAGTCCACCGAGATAGATCCCTATGCTGCGTAGGGTATTTGCAATAGTTGCAGTAATCCATACTTCGCGTGTCTAGATGACTTATTATGTTGGCATTCATTGCAGGATCGTACCTAATCGTTGACCCATTCTGCAAGTCCTTTCACATAAAAGTCCCTCATGACTATCTCCAAGGTCTT
The DNA here is from genome assembly GCA_014065205.1 of Tuber brumale. Classification (NCBI taxonomy): domain Eukaryota; kingdom Fungi; phylum Ascomycota; class Pezizomycetes; order Pezizales; family Tuberaceae; genus Tuber; species Tuber brumale. The sequence goes on along the minus strand of JACCEG010000039.1, from coordinate 627,087 downwards.
TTCTTGTCCGAAATGTCCTGCAACCTTTGCATCGTGACATCCTTCTGCGATCTTGGTGTATAGCGCCTGACTATCTGGTATAAATAGTCTTTGCTTATAATATAGTAGATCGTCAGTCAAGGTCCAGTCTTTGGGAAAATCCTTTCCTTCGTCTCGTAACCTAATGAGTTCTTTTCTCCGTTGCCTCCAAACTGCATCTGTCCCAATAGCTGCCTGTATCTCACTTAAGAATTCAGGGTTGAACTGCTTGATACCTTTTTGCAGGATTATCGCATTTGACATTAGAACTTGTTCTGGTAGTTCTGAAATGTCGTACCAGTATTCATTGTCTTTGGCCGATGCCTGCAGGTAACTGATGCTAGGTTCCTGTTCCTTGACGACCAGAGATCTAGTTGCTATATCGGTGCTTCCGAATCCTGCAGTCTCTTATTCCGTATCTTCCAGGTTGTCTACTTCCATCATATCTGAGGTATTGACTTTTTCTACTACCAGCTGAGCGATGCGATCGCCCATTGTTATCTGGCAGTCCTCATTTTTGTGGTTGAATAGTACAACCTTGAGTTCACCGGTATAATCAGTATCGATTACTCTGCGCCGGTGGAGATTCCACTTCAGACCGCCAATCCGCTTCTTGGAGCAACTCTTCCATACGTTCTGGCAGGTAGCCCCACAGCTATAGCCGTCCTTATTAGTGCTTGTCCAAATTTCCGGATAATCTCATCCTCAATAGCGTACAGGTCATATCCTGCCGCCATTCTTGAGCCCTTTCTTGGCAAATATGCCTTTTTGCTCAATCTTTTAACCCTAATAACGGGTTCCGTTCCACCTCTTCACGGTTCCAAATCCAAATCTTTGTCTCCATCCCAGTCTTCTCCTTCATTTCCTACCCTCGCTACTAGTGATACCAAGAAAGTTTCTTCCTTTAAAATTTTCTGTTCGCGATGCATAGCTCCCTCCTCAGGACAGTACTCCAGCCATCTGCTTAATGCGTCAGGCTTTCGCCCTTGGTGCCTGGCCGGTATACAATATGAAAATTGGATTCTACCAACTTCTAGGCCCGTCGAATTTGACGGCCACTCCAGACTTTTGAGGTAAGGAAGTATTGCAGGTTTTGATGGTCCGTAAAGACTGTAATCGGTTTTTCCGTCCCAATCAAGTAGTGTCTCGATTCTTTAAATGCTTCGAAGATTGTGAGAAGTTATTTATCGTGAATTTCATAATTGCGCTCCGCAGAGTTTAATTTTCTGGGATGGAAAGCTATGGGATATAACCTTTTCTCAAAGTATTGAGAAAGGACGCAACCGAGTGCAAAATCACTAGTGTCGGTCTCTACCATGGTCTCTCTTTCTGGGAAAAAGTGGTGGAGTACGGAGGCTGTAGTGAATCGGTGCTTCAGCTCTTGGAAGGCCGTATCCTGTTCTAGTCCCTGTTTGAAATTTTTTGGATTTCCTTGTAATGTCTCGGTTATGGGTTTGCAAATAGCCGAGAATCTTTTAATGAAGTATTAGTAGAAGTTAGCAAATCCAATAAAGACTTGTACTTCTCAGACCGACTTAGGTGCTTTTTGAACCATTCTGGATTCCACCTTTTGGGTGCTCATAGATACCCTGTCGACTGCTACCATATAGTCTAGGAATTCTACCTCAGTAGCATTGACAGGCGAACCTTTTAGCGATACCGCTAACTGAAAGTCTGATAGGCTTTGTAAAACTTTTTTAACAGCTTGGATGTGTTCTTTTTCATCCTTTGAATAGATGAGGATATCGTCAAAGTGACAGACGACTCTGACATCTAAGTATTCTTTAAGTACTTGATTCGTCATATCTTGGAAAGTTGCTGGAGCCTTTACCAATCCAAATGGCATAACCTTATATTCATAGTACCCATATCTTGTCCAGAAGGCTGTTTTCCATTCATCTCCTTTTTTAATCCTAATCAAGTGGTAGCCATCTTCAAGGTCGAACTTGGTGAAGATCTTGGCACTGGCCACTCGGTCTCAAAGTTCAGACATCAAGGGAAGGGGATGTTTATTGAGGATGGTAATCTTATTTAGATTCCGGTAATCCACAATCAGGCTTAGCCTTCGATCGGGTTTGGGTACGAATAATATAGGTGCTCCTGCCGGGAATTGACTTCGTATATTTTTTCCCTGCTTAATCATTGTTTCCAAGTATTCTCTTGATGCCTTAAGCTGTTTTTCAGACAGTGGGTATATCGGCCCCCAGGGGAGAGTTGATCTAGGGATCAACTTTATTTCATAATCCAATGTCCATCTTGTGGCAAATTTTTCTGCCGTCTGGACTTCAAACAAATGTTTGTAATGCCAGTATTCCTTTGGTAAAGATTTGAGTTCTACTATATTTTCAATGGCTCCAGTCCTTCCAATGTGGCATGCATTAGGGTCCCAAGCGACTGATTCATCGTATTCAAACATATCCGCTATTCCTTCATCTTCTTCCACACAGTTTTCACAACACTTTGCGGAGAAGGTCCAATTTTCTGCATCTTCTATGTGAGATACTGGGTGTTCACAATGCTACCACCCAAAAGGAATTATCATTCTATAGTGACCTGCTTTAGCCACTTCACACGACACTTCTGAGATGTGTTGATTTTTTCCTATTTCCAATATGATAGGGAGAGTGTAACATTTTCCTCCAGAGGCGGCTGATGATCTATCAAAGCCTGAAATATCAACTGCATTGTTGTGTTCAATAATAAGAATGCGAAGGTCTTCAACTAGATCCTTGTTAATAAGGAACACGTTGGATCCCGAGTCTAACAAGACTTTAACTTTGTACCACTTATTGTGTATGTGGAAGTAAGTGATTCCCTACGTACCGTTGTATCGTTTTGGTTTTGGAGCGTCCAATTCTATACGCTTGGCACGGATAAGACTTTCTTGGTTCTTTCATTTAGGCGTCATTGGTGTTTTGGTTTAGGTAACATGATGTTTGTTACTACGCCCGCATCATTTCGACCATTGAGGTCGAAATCAGACAAACTAGTAACTCTTTAGCTCTCACAATCTGGGTCTACATACTAAGCAGTATTTCACCGATACGCAATTGCGCATGACCAGTTTTCAGGCTGGATGCCTTCTCCCGACACACCAGACCTAGGCTCATAGCAGATTTTCGGGCGGCTATTAGCCATTTTACTCCCCTGGTGTGAGGTTCCCGCTTTCACCGAATCCTTTCCCTTAGAGTTTCGGTTATCCATTCAGCTCCCTCAGAGGGGCCTTACGTACCAAAGTGGTACATCCCTATCCCACACTCTGGCCAGAAGGCAAGATAGTATATATGTATAATATGACTCAGACTTGTGTGGTAGGTGGAACGGCCTGCGTCGGTTGTCCTCCTGTCGTGTATTATTATCAGGTAGATCTTGCCTTGCTATGTCCCAACTTCTCCGGTATAGTAACTTGCTTGCACACGGGTAGCCGGCAACCACCAGGTGACTCAAAGAACTTTGTATTGTTGGCTCCCAGGCTATGTGGGCATGTTAACTATCCTCTCTTTCGATCCAGACTCTCTATATATTGATTCTTGTATTCGAGCTCGTAAGTCTCTCATGGGGTCCCTTCACTTAGAGCCTACTTGCATTGATCCTGAAAGGAAAGACTTGCTTCGCACCACTTTGATCATTTTGAGTTTCGACTCCCATAGTTGCACATGGACTACCCGATCCCTGTCGTGGTCGGTACCCAATACACCCAAGCCAAAGGGGGCTCCCATTTCGATTCCAGCTCCATCTGGACTCTGAATACCCAAATGCTGTTACCGTTGGTGCCACTGAACTGACCTAGGTCAGTTCCTCATCGTCCGCCAGTTCCCAGATCTTATTAACTCACCCTAGGTTTTGGGCGGTCACAACTCTGTGAGCTAATTTAGGCTTTACAATAGCCGATCTTGCTCATCGAATTCCCATTTTTATCGGCCCTGAGCTGACTGTTACTGCCGATATATGGGCGTCTCCCCAACACGTCTGATAGGTGTAGTTCTTCTTTCCACAATGTGTACAATCTCTGTCTTATCTCCGAGTGTCTATCACACTCTGCGGGATACCGGTATGAGCCTCGCCGAAGTTCGTGTAGTTGGTCTTTGCCCTACTGCCCAACCTCTTTCTAGGCTTTTCTGGCTCATTGTTCCTTTTTCGCTTTCGTGGTAGAGCTCCACCTCCCTTGACATAAGGTTTAGTCTCCCTTTGTCGCTTTGGTTTAGAGTCTCTTCGGTCTTCTCTGTTGACTTCTTGGACCACTCTAGGCTTGAGTGTTCTATCTCGTCCAATCTTTTCTTTGGCCAGAAGTCCTTCTTCCGACCGACCGCATAGCCTTAGCGCCTCTTCCCATTCTTGATCTGTTGTATACTACAAAGCCGACAACCTGTATACAATTTGTTTTGCATGTTTATCTGCGACTTCCTGCCTCCAGGACTCTCCAGTCATGTATGCACGAATGTTATGGTTATGCATGACCATCAGATAACATTCAATACTGCCATCGTACTCAACTAGCTTTATAGCTTGAAGCGCTAGGGGTTCGGCTTCCACCGGGACAAATTGTTTGATCATATTGTGTTCAAAACAAGTCCATGTAGCCAGTTTCGGCTGCTGGGTTTCCCCTTGAAGTCCGTCCATAGCTTTCCGATACCAAATATTGTAAGGGAGTACTATGTCTCCTCTCGTACGACAGAGTACATATATAACTCGTTCCCGAGCATCGTCCCAGATCCGCGGGTTTCTTTTGAAGTAGTCAGTGCATTGTATAATCTACACAACTATATCTTGTGCGGGTTTATCCTCAAAGAATGGAGGAGGTTCTGATGGTCGCTTAATATTTCACGCTATCGCATTGGCAAGTCTTTCTGCCATACCAGTTTGATCTGGTGTCTGTCCTTGCCTGCCTCGGCTAGGACTTTCTCTCCATCTTCCTCTCTCGTCATTGTCATCATCATTGTAACTAGGATCTCTAGGATCGCCTCCTTGGGCACCTGAGGGGGATGCATCAGCGGCTTCCTTGCCTTTCCCCTTTTCCTTACACGTAGGCGGAGCGTAGTATTTCTCATCATCGGTTTCTTGGACTGCGGGCAAGGGTTCTGATCCTGCAGCTTCTGGGCTTTGTGTGGCAGCCATTATTTTATTTACTGCTGCCGTCAATGCCTTGAGGGTATTATTCGTTTCCTCATTTTGCCACTGTTGCTGATCTAGGGACCTGCGAATTTCCACCTGGCGAGTAGTCGCGTCAAGCTATCCTTGCGCTAAGGTACGGTTGACCTCTCTTTCCCTTGTAATACTTTGAGCATGGAATTCTACGAATTCCGCCCATAGACTAAGGACCATCTGTTCCAGAGCCTGATCTCCGGCCAATGCCCCTCGGCTTTCTTGCCCGAGCATTCCATGTAACCTATTCTTTCCCTTTTCATGTTCCTGTTGACACCTATCTTGCACATCTATCTTTTTTGCCATTTCCCATAGCATCACCTCTTGGATACCCTTGACCTCCGACTCTACGCCTGCCAGCTGCATCAACAGGATCACCATATCGTTATCATGAACATCTTGTCCTTCCGCGATTTGTTGCTGAAATTTATGTAACTTTAAGGTGTTGTCTTGGGTAGCTCCCTTCAAATATTTGAAGGTGATATTAGCTCGGTCGAGTCAGATGTCTATATCTTGTCTTATTCCACTTAATGTTATCCCCAGATGAGTGGCTAGCCTGGCTAAATTGGCAGTATGGTCTCCACCTGGTTGTGGTATAAAGGCCCTTGATATCCGATATGTGCTTGTGATACTAGAGGATCAGTGAGCTGGCACAGTTCCTCACCGGAATGTTGCCTCATGAGGTATTGACGGGGAGGAACTCCATGTGGCCGAATTGTCGGTTTTTTCTTTCGTATTGGGCCAGGTGTCCGTCAGTTCTCCCGCCATTATTCTCCTTCTTGGTTCTTGAGGTATCTCAGCCATTGAGATACTTTCCAGGTAGGCTAATTGCTTTAATAACCCTGGATGAGTGATTTCTGGTACTTCGTACCAGAGTGCTTGATATGCTTTAAAGGGTTTAAGGAATTGTATGTAAGGTATCCAATGCTTGAGATACTCTAGAAGTGTAGGTATAAAAGGGTTCGGTTAATCTGATTCTGGACTCAGAACCTGAGTCTCCCTTTTCTCGAGGTTCAAAATGTACTTATGGTACATATATAGGTATTAGGCCCAAGCCGAGGGGATGTCTTGTCCACGGATATCTGTACCTGATGTCTTGTCTTCCGAGTACTATGTACTCCAGTTGACGTTGTCTTCTGACGTGGTAGAACTCCACTCAAAGTTCGAACCGTGCCAGGTGCGATATATGCGATAGAATTGATTCCTTGTTCGGATCCCGAAAGGTTTTGTGAACCACGAGGGCTCTTACGTATATTCCTCTTCTACTTCTGTTAGGCATATGGAAATCCGAGACATGTGCACAGGCCCATGGTAGGGTAAGTGCGCACAGAGCCTCGATTTACCGTAGTGTCAACACCCCCCTTCAGCCCTCTTATGGGGCCCGCACGTCATTAGCAAGATTTCGCGAGTTGCGTCCCATGACTAAAATGTCACATCAATGAAGGCCACTTCATAACGCCATATATGTCACCACTGTCCGTTTGACCGCATGCTGTTCGCAGGATATGAGAGGGGCCCTTTGACGATATATGGGAAGTGGAATGGAGGGAATCTGTGGGAGGTGCATTGAGATAATAGACTTTAAGGTTAGGCTTCCTAAACTATGGGCAGAAGGTGGCGGGATATTTTTGGCGAAATACTCCAAGAGGATATCCCAGTAGCAAAGGCTATTAGGGGTATACCGAATCCACACATACCATTCTGGGATCAGCTGTAGGTTGGTTGGTCTTAGTAATAGGACCCCTCTACAGAGGCCGGTGGACCAAGGGGAAGCACCGACAGAATAGAAGACCTAGATAAGTCAGAGCCCCATAAGACGTCAACACGTTAGGCTCAGACTTGAGATTGGCACTAGTTGGCCCAGCATGAACCTGATCACTTCGTGACCGAAGAGACTACTGGAACGATAGTCAACCAGACTAGAGTAATATAATAGTCTACACGGACATCTAAGTTGGAGGCCGCTGTTTGGTATAACAAATAGCGCAGTCATCTCAATAGAGGAATACTATTCTGTGTCCGCGAAAGGGTGTGATAAATTTCAGGGTCAAATGGAGTTCGCACTTATAAGATTCTGGACGTTTGCGTATTAAAACCAAAGTGGTACTTTGGAGGCATAGTAGTTAGAAGTAGTCCGCGAACACTCAAACGCGGGATATAAATATCGAAGTGCCTCCTGAGCTTTACAGACATCATCAAGCAACGGAGAAGAGATCTTATCACTATAAAATTGTTTACCGCATAAATCTTTACTATACTTTTACCTTATCAAGACCAGCCTTCCTCGACAGATTCTCCGAACAAAGAACTTTGGCCTATGTCCCTCAATTACACTAGAGGTCAGCATCCACTTAAGAATTTCGAAGAGCTCAGTGTTGAAGATTTCTTCCAAGGTATGAATGTAAATAAGACAGTGAAGTGCTTCGAATATATAATCGAAGGGTGAGCTGAGGGTGGAGTTTGAGGTGAACCCGTAGTTCAAATAGTGAGCCTGGGTAACAGGAGAACTATCAATATACTGTTAGGCAGACACTAAACTCTAGTATATAACTGAGGGACGTAGGCCAAAATCTTCAATTGGAGAATCTGTCGAGGAAGGCTCATCTCGATAAAATAGGTAAGGTAATGATTTTAAATTGTAAAACAATATTATATTGATAAGATCTCTTCTCCATCGCTTGATGATGTCTGTACAGCTCAGGAGGCACTTCGATATTTATATCCCGCATCTGAGTCTTCACGGACTACTTCTAACTACTATGCCTCAGAAGTATTACCCTGGTTTTAATACGCAAACGTCTAGAATCTTATTAGTGCAAACATTGTTTGACCCTGAAACTTATCACACCCTCTCGCGGTTCCGGAATAGTATTCCTCCATTGAGATAACTGCGTTATTTGTTATACCAAACAATGGCCTCCAACTTGGATACCCGCATAGACTATAATATTACTTTAGTCTTGTTGACTATCATTCCAGTAGTCTCTTCGGTCATGAGGTGATCAGGTTCATACCAGTTCACCTAGTACAAATTGCAAGTCCAGGCCTGACCTCTCAACCTCTTAAGGGTCTCCAACTTATCTAAGTCTTCCTTTCTGACGGTGCTTCCGCTTAGTCCGCCAGCCTCCGCAGAGGAGTCCTATTAATAGGACCAACGAACCTACAACTGGTCTCAGAAGGGTATGGGTGGATTCAGTATGTCCTTAATAGCTCCTGCTACTGGGACATCCTCTTGGCGTATTTCGCTGAAAACGTCCCGTCACCTTCGGCCCATAATTTAGGAAGCCTAATGTTAACTCCTACTATCTCACTGAGCCTCTGACAGATTCCCTCCGTTCCACTTCCCAGATGTCGCCAAAGGTCCCCTCTCATATATCCTGCGAACAGCATGCGGTCAGATAGACAGCAGCGACATATACAGTGTTATCAAGTGGGCTCCATTGATGTGAGATTTTAGTTATGGGACACAACTCTCGAAATCTCGCTAATAACATGCGGGCCGTAGGGGGGCCGTAGGGGGGTGTTGGCACTCCGGTAAATTGAGGGTCTGTGTGCAGTTACCCTACCGTGGGTCTGTGCACATGTCTCGGATTTCCATGTGCCTAACAACAACACCTTTTGACCCAAATTGCAGCCTCAACCCAGAATATCAGGCCATAGGTCATACGACCCAAGGACTGATAATGGAAAAGGAAGACATGAGTCAATTACATGACACTCTATGAGCGGAGATGACAACAGCACAACTACGACAAAAGGAAAACTACAATTTACGCAGAAAACCTAATCCACACCTACAACAAGGAGACAAGATGGGTTACTACCAAGAAATATACGGACAATACGACCATCCAAGAAATTGGATTACAAGAAAATGGGACCATTCGAGATATTGAAAAGGATAGGGAAACGAGCATATAAACTCGACCTTTTTCCATCCATGAAGATACACTACACATTCCACATCTCGCTTTTGAAACTCTATCCAGATAACAAGCTTTCTTCACAAATTATTACACCTCCTCCGCCTATCAAATTAAACAGAAAATCACAATACGAACTCCATAAAATAATAGACTTTCACTTACACTACGGTAGCCTTCAATACCATGCTAAGTGGACCAGTTATTAGGCCGAACACGATCAAGATTGGTACTCTGCCACCAACTTCCCAAATACTCATGATGTCCTCATCTTCTTCTACCAACGCTACCTGCAGAAGCCGTCAACTGTGTGTCGAGGATGCTCCAGATGACTTCGAGCTCATAGGTAGGCCCACAAGCCCTCCACCCGTCGCAGCCAAGTGGACTGCAGCTGAAGAAGAAGTCAGAATCAAGCAGGAAAAAGAAGAGAAGACCATCGAGGCCAAATGGGCCAAGGTGGTCAATGACAACGAAAGAAACCATGCCATCTATCACTGGATGGCATGCACGGATGATAGGCGCCCTGTGCACTTAGACGGAAAATAATGAAGCAACTTCTTACCACGCAAGAAGTCGGCGACAAGGCAGTCACCACCGATTATACCAATTCAAGCCGTAGGGGCAACACAACTACAACCTTGGCCCACCGGCCCCTTGTACCACAAGATCTCCAGGGAGAACTGTATGTGCAGATATAGCCCCTACTATCGAAGGCCACAATGGGAAGCCAAGCAGGTAACCCAAGAGGTTCTGAGGCCAGAACCTATGATGGAGGGCGATACAAAAACCTTTGTATCCAAGGAAGAACTGCGTCTAATGGTCGAACGATTGTGGCAAACAATTGATTGGCTTGAGGAGGAAACGAAAAGGCAACCAGAAATGATCACCCGCTTGGATATGGAAAACAAATCACTCCAGCAAATGATCAGCGGAGCAACGAGGAGAATGGCAATAGCCCAGGCTGCCTACATCAAGAGGATAGAAAAGGCAAATGAAGCTACGTGCAAAGAACAGCTAAAACAGAGTGCCATCATCAATGGGGTCCGTGGGTACTGCCGGGAAGTGTCCGACACCTCCAAACGCTTCAGGAGGTTCACGGACCACCTCCACGATGAAAGATTCCAAACTCGGAGGGACTCGAGCTTAGGGAGGGAGGAGCTAATATCACGAATGTGGCTTAGCGAGGAAGAGGTTTTCACATGACTCATAGTTATGAGTTATAGGTATGTTATGTTTCGCACATGACCTCATTAGAGGTCATGGGTTTTGCACATATGACCACTTCGGTCATATAATTGGTTTATGATGATATGTATGTTTTGCATATGACCTCATTTAGAGGTTATGGGTTTTGCGCATGTGACCATTTTAGTCATATGACTAGTTTATGATGTTTTGATATGACTCACAGTTGTAAGTCATATGTAACGTATGACTTGAGGAGTAAGTCACAAGGGCATGAAGGGTAACTATAAGGGGAGGTCATTAGGGCCAGTAGATAAGCTTTTCACACTTCATTCTAAGTTATTTCCTTACTTAGTACTTTATGCTTTTACAAATATAAAACCTTTACGCTCTTTACGAATACCTACATACGAGACGAGGACTCTACTACAAGAGTCGAGTTGACGAAAGAGTACAATAGGTGATAAGGATTACAGCCACACGAGTCTCTCTCACCTTATCGTAGGAATATGCCTAAGAACTATTGTCGAAAGAGAACAAGAGAAGTATTGTCTACCCATTTCTGAGAACTAACACTGGTTAGGGATCGTAACACAAAGTCCGTACTTAGTCAAAACCTCGTCAGGGAATACCACTTCTATAACAGCCTGTAACTCCATGGATACTGGCGTCGAGTAGGCGTTCTTTACACCGTTGGAATGCTGGCGTCAAGTACGTCTAGGCACCAAAGTATCGTATGCTGCATCCAAAGGACCCTGAGGGAATCTGGTGTCAAGGTCAGTACTTAGTCAAAACCTCACCAGAGAATACCACCTTTATAACAGCCTGTAACTCCATGGGTATTGGCGTCGAGTAGACGCTCTCTGCACCATTGGAAAGCTGGCGTCGAGCACATCCAGGTACCAAAGTATCGCATGCTGCATCCAATGGACCCTGAAGGAATCTGGTGTCAAAGTCAGTACTTAGTCAAAACCTCGCCAGAGAATACCACCTTTATAACAGCCTGTAACTCCATGGATATTGGCGTCGGGTAGATGTTCTTTGCACCATTGAAAATCTGGCATCGAGTGGGTCTGGGTGCCAAAGTATCGTATGCTGTACGCAAAGAACTCTGAAGGAATCTGGTGTCAAAGTCAGTACTTAATCAAAGGCTCACTAGGCTGTAACTCCATGGATATTAGTGTCAAGTAGACATCCTTTATACCGTTGGAAAGCCGATGTCGAGTAGGTCTTGGTGCCAAAGCATTGCATACTCCAGCCAAAGGGCTCTGAAGGAATCTGATGTCAAAGTTAGCCTTTAGCTGTTAGTGAAGGTAAGAGAGGACTCAGATGTTATATGGTTGTGTGACCTGTGCCACTGGCAGGAAAATGATTCACACCTGGCCTGCCAGGGTCAGGCTCAGGCATAACCAGTAGAACTCTATCACTTAGTTTTCCAGTCAGAACTTGGAGCATTTTCGCTCAACAATTTTTCTGGAACCTAAAATAGATTTCCTGTCGTGTCTCCTATTTTTGCTGCTACATAAAGGTTAGCTCTGTTGCTGCGAGGCTGGTTCTAGTACTTACCAGGGCTAGAGTACTAATAGTATCTGATCTTTATTTTTCTAGCTGTGCAAGTATCACCCTTGGGTGAGAGTAACCAGATCCAGAAATGGGGCTTGCCAAGTAGGGCTCCTTACTTAGGATATCTTCCTAATGCCCCAGACATCCCCTGTTACCACTAGATGCCCCAGACATCTCATATTACCAATTGACACCCCTGACATCTTATGTTACCACTAGATGCCCCTGACATCTCACGTTACCACTGGATGTAGGTAGCATCTCCGGTACTCGCAGGATGCACCTGACGTACTGGGGAGGTACATTGAATCTCTTGACATACAGGATGTACAGGACACAATTGACGTCTACCAGCTGTCTGGATGCAACACCTGCGCATCAGATGCAGCTTTTTCTTTTGCTGATGTAGGCCAAATCTTTGATCGGAGAATCTGTCGAGGAAGGCTTGCCTCGATAAATAAATAAAGATTTGAACTGTAAAACCATTTTTATGTTGATAAGAGCTCTTCTCCGTTGCTTGATGATGTCTGTAAAGCTCAGGAGGTACTTCGATATTTATATCCCATGTCTTAGTCTTCACAGACTACTTCTAACTACTTTGCCTCTGAAGTACCACTCTGATTTTAATATGCAAACATCTAGAATCTTATAAGTGCGAACACCAGTTGTCCCTGAAATGTATCACACCTTTTCATAGTTACGGAACAGTATTCCTCCAGTAAGATGACTGCGCTATTTGTTATACCAAACAGCAGCCTCCAACTTAGTTGTCCACATAGACTATTATATTACTTTAGTCTTGTTGACTATCGTTCCAGTATTCTCTTCGGTCATGAAGTGATAAAGTTCATGCCAGGCCACCTAGTGCCAATCGCAAGTCCGAGCCCAACATGTCAATGTCTGAAGGGTCTCCACCTTATCTAGGTCTTCTTTTGTGAGCGTGCTTCACCTTGGTCTGCCAGCCTCCAAAGAGGGGTCCTATTACTAGGACCAACCAACCTACTGCTGATCTCAGAAGTATATGGGTGGATTCAGTATGCCCCTAATAGCCTCTGCTACAGGGACATCCTCCTGGAGTATTTAGCCGAAAACGTCCCGTCACCTTCAGCTCATAGTTTAGGAAGCCAATCTTTGAAGCCTACTATCTCAATACACCTCCCACGGACCTCTTTTGTCCGACTTCTCAGATGTCGCCACAGGTCCCCTCTCATATCCCCTGCGAATAGCATGCGGTCAGACGGACAGCGGTGACGTATATGGTATTATAATATGGGCTTCATTGATGTGACATTTTAGTTATGGGACACAACTCTTGGAATCTCGCTTATGAAGTGCGAGCCACATACGGGGGCTGGAGGGCGGTATTGGTACTCTGGAAAATCGAGGGTCTGTGCGCAGTTACCCTACTATGAGGTCTGTGCACTTTGTCTCAGATTTCCATATACCTAACACTTTCCCTAGTACGGAGTGCTTCTTCCGATTCACTACATAGCCTAAGCGCTTCTTCCTATTCTTGATCTGTCGTGTATTGCAAGGCCAACAACCTGCAGACCATTTGTTTTGGAAGTTTGTTTTCGACTTCCTCCCTACAGGATTCTCTGGTCATGCGCACCCTAATGTTTAGGTTGTGCATGATTGTGAGGTAATGCTCGATACTGCCCTCATACTTGACCAGCTTCATTTCCCGAAGCGCTTGTCTCAGGGCTTCCACCAGTGCGAATCGCTTGATCATGTCATGCTCAAAGCAAGTTCACATAGCCAACTCTGGCTGCTAGATTTCTCCTTAAAGTCCATCCATAGCCTTCCTATACCAAATAGTGTAAGGAAGCACTATGTTTCTCTTAGTATAGTTGAGTGCGTATATAACTCGTTCCCGCCTATTATCCTAGATCTGCGGATTTCTTTCGAAATAGTCCCTGCATTGTCTTATCCAGACATATTTGTCTTGTTTGGATTTGTCCTCAAAGAATATGAGTGGTTTTGATGGTCGCTTCATATTAAGCGCTATCGCATTAGTAAGTGTCTCTGCTATACCAGACTATTCTGGTGTATGTCCTCACCTGCCCGGGCTTCGACTTCCTCTCCTTCTACCTCTCTCATCATCATCATCACCATTATCGCTAGGATCTCCTTGATCACCTCCTTGAGCACCTGAGGGGGATGCATCAGCTACTTCCTTGTCTTTCCCCTTTTCCCTTCGTGTAGGCGGAGCATAGTATTATTAGTCATTCTCCTCCTCGACTGCGGGTAATGGTGCTGGTCTGGCAGCTTCTTGACTTGGTATGGTGGCCAGTATCTTATTTACCGATACAACTAATACTTTCAAGGCATTATTCCATTCTTCGGTTTGCTACTAATGTTGGTTTGGGAGATTGCAAATCTCCGTCTGACCGGTAGTATGGTCCAAACGCCATCGCCCTAGGATACGGTTGATATCCTTTTCATGATTGATGCTTTGTAAACGAAATTCTAAGAATTCCGTTATTAGGCTGGTAACCATTTGCTTTAGTGTCGCATCTTGGGCCAATGCCTCCTGGCTTTGTTGTACAAGGGTTCCATGTAACCTCCTGGTTACCTCTTCATGTTTTTGTTGATGCTTGTCTTGTGCATATATTTTCTTTGCTACTTCCTGTAGCATCTCCTACTGGATATCCTTGACCTCCTATTCCACACCTGCCAGTTGCATCAACAAGATTGTAATGTCGTTGTCCTAGACATCTTGTCCATCTACGATTTGCTGTTAAATCTTAAGTAGTTTTAAGGTATTGTCTTCGCTGGCTTTTTTCAAATATTTGAAGGCGATATTGGCTTGGTCGAGTAAGGTATTTATATCTTGCCTTATTCAGCTCCAAGTAATTCCCAGACGACTAGCTGACCTGACTAGATTCACAGCATAATCTCCTGGCTTTAGCATAGAGGACTGAGATATCCGATGTGCCCTTGCGACACTGGAAGATCATTGAGTGGGAGGGGGTATAACTCCTCTCCAGAAATGTAGCTCTTGATGTGTTGATGAAGAGTGACTCCATATGACCGAATCATCGGTCCCCATCGTCTCCAGTCGGGTATCTATAGATTCTCCCACTGTTAGCCTCTTTCTTAGGTCCTGTAGTATCTCGGCCATTCTTACTTCCTCAAGGTAGACTAATTGTTCCAATAGCCACAGATGAGTGATTACTAGTACTTCGTACCAGAGTTCTCAATTTTCTTTGAACAGCTTAAGGAACTGTATGTAAGTTATGCAATGTCTGAGATGTTCTTGAAGTGTAGGTAGAAAAAGATTCGCATGATTTAATTCTGGGTTCAGGACCTAAATTTTCCTTTTTCTAGGTTCAAGATGTACTTATAATACATATGTAGGTTTTAGGCCCAAGCCGAAGGAACAGGTTGTCCTTGGCTAATGGTGCCTAAGTTTTTGTTTTCAGAGTACTGAGTACTTTACTCAACGAGGTCTTCAGACTCACTTGAACTCCACTCGAAATTCGAACCATGCCAGGTACGATATATGCAATCGAATTGATCCCACGTTGGGATTCTGAAAGGTATTATGAACCATGAAGGGTTCTTGAGTAAACTCTTCTTCAATTTTGAATAGCTCAGTATTGAAAATCTCTTCGAATATATGAATGTAAATGGAACGGTGAGGTGCTTCATAAATATAATCGAAGCGTGAGATGATAGTGGAGTTTGAAGTAAACTCGTAGTTTATATAGCAAGCCTTGGTAACAGGAGAACTATCTATATACTGATAGGCGGATGCCAAGCTTTAGTATAACTGAGGGACATAGGCCAAATCTTTGATCAGAGAATCTGTCGAGGAAGGCTCATCTTGATCAAGATAGATAAATTGAAGATTTATATGTGTAAATGATTTTATATTGATAAGATCTCTTCTCCATTACTTGATGATGTCTGTAAAGCTTGGAAAGCACTTCGATATTTATATCCCATATCGGAGTGTTCACGGACAACTTCTAACTACTATGCCTCCGAGGTACCATTCTGGTTTTAATACGCAAATATCCAGAATCTTATAAGTGCGAGTACCGTCTGACCCTGAAACTTATCACACCCTTTCACGGTTACAGAATAGTATTCCTCCATTGAAATAACGGCACTATTTGTTATTCCAAACAGCAGTCTTCAACTTAGATGTTCGTATAAACTAGTTGAATTACTTTAGTCTTGTTGACTATCATTCTAATAGTTTCTTTGGTCATGAAGTGATCAGTTTCATGGCGGGCCACCTAGTGCCAATCGCAAGTCCGAGCCCAACGAATCAAGGTCTTAAGGGTCTCCGACTTATCTAGGTCTTCCTTTCTGAGCATGCTTCCCCTTGGTCCACTGGCCTCCGTAGAGGGGTCCTATTACTAGAACCAACTAACATACAGCTGATCTCAGAAGGCTATTGGTAGATTTGGTCTGTCCTTAGTAGCTTCCACCTCTGGGACATCCTCTTAGAGTACTTTGCCGAAAACATCCCATTACTTACAGCCCATAGTTTAGGAAGCCCAACCTTGGAGCCTACTATCTCAATGCGCCTCCCACATATTTCTTCCGCTCCACTTCTCAGACATTGCCAAAGGTCCCCACCCATATACCCTGTGAACAGTATGCAGTTGGTCAGATAGTGGCGATGTATATGGTATTATGAAGTGGGCTCTATTGATGTGACATTTTAGTTATAGGACACAACTCTTGAAATCTCGCTAATGATGTGCTCGCCCCATAAGGGGACCGGAGGGGGGTGTTGGCCTTCGGTAAATCGAGGGTCTGTGCGCAGTTACCCTACTATGAGTCTGTGCACTTGTCTCAGATTTTTATGCGCCTAACAAGTCAGACCGATGGTGGCAACATATATGGTATTATGAAGTGGGCTTCATTGATGTGACGTTTTAGTGATGGGACGCAACTCTCAAAATCTCGCAAATGACATGTGGGCCTTATCAGGAGGCCGGATGGAGGTGTTGGCTTTCCCGGAAAATCGAGGGTCTGTGCACAGTTACCCTACCATGAGGTCTGTGCACTTATTGTCTCAGATTTCCATATGCTTAATACTTTCCTCCCAGACAAGTATTCCAAATACAAGACAGTCTACAAGACCATTTACAAGGGACAAAATGACAAAATTAATGAGGCATTTGGAATATGGACTTCACGCTGACTTGTTATCAATGCGAATACAAACAACCACTAGGATGTAGAGTATGTATGCCATAAATAGTACACTTTATGGCATTGGGAGATTTTGAGGATGGCAATACCTGTTTCCAAGAGCTTGAAGTCAAGATTGACTGTCAGTTAGGCATATGGAAATCTCAGACAAAGTACACAGACCTCACGGTAAAGTAACTGCACACAGACCCTCACTTTACTGAAGGCAACACCCCTCTCTAGCCCCCTTATAGGACCTGCATCTCCCTAGCGAGATTTCAAGAATTGCATCTATAACTAAAATGTTACATCAATGAAGCCCACTTTATAACACCATATACATCACCACCGTCCATCCAACCGCATGCTGTTCACAGGGTAGAGGAGAGTGGACCTTTGGCGATATTTGGGTAGTAGCACGGAAGAATCCTGTTCGAGGGGCATTGAGATATTAGGCTTCAAAGTTAGGCTTCCTAAATTATGGGC
Source organism: Tuber brumale (assembly GCA_014065205.1). NCBI lineage: Eukaryota > Fungi > Ascomycota > Pezizomycetes > Pezizales > Tuberaceae > Tuber > Tuber brumale. Next base: position 609,616 of record JACCEG010000039.1, on the reverse strand, counting down.
CAAAGCTGACAGGACATTTTCAGCGAAAATACTCCAAGGGGTTGTCCCAGTAGTGAAGGCTACTAAGGATATACCGAATCTACCCATACCCTTCTGAGATCAGCTGTAGGTTGGTTGGTCCTAGTAATAGAACCCCTCTATGGAGGCCAGCAGACCAAGAGGAAGCACACTCAGACAGGAAAACCTATATAAGTTGAAGACCATTACAACGTTGACATGTTAGACTTGAACTTGTGATTGGCACCAGGTGGCCCAGTATGAAACTGATCACTTCATGACCGAAGAGACTACTGCGATGATAGTCAACAAGACTAAAGTAATATAATAGTCTATGTGGAAAACTAAGTTGAAAACTACTGTTTGGTAGACAAATAGCACAGTCATCTCAATAGAGGAACACTATTCCCTAATCATAAAAGAGTGTGAGAAGTTTCAGGGTCAAACTGTGCTCACACTTATAAGATTCTGGATGTTTGTGTATTAAAACCAGAGTAGTACTTCAGAAGTATAGTAGTTAGAAGTAGTCCGTGAACACTCAGATGCAGGATATATATATCAAAGTACCTCCCAAGCTTTACAGACATCACCAAGCAATGGAGAAGAGATCTTATCAATATAAAATTGTTTTACGCTTTAAATCTTTACCTTACCTATTTTTATCAAGACGAGTCTTTCTCGACAGATTTTCTGATCAAAGATTTGGCCTACGTCCCTCAGTTATATCATAGTTTGGTGTTCGCCTAACACTGTCATCCTAGTATGTACTGACTGTTTTATCTCTCCAGCTACCTGTGACTGATATATATAATCCAGGTTCTGTTATCTTCATATGCTCATATAAAGTAGAACATTGTATTGGAACTTTTATAGGCAATCACTATAGCGTAGTCCACTTTACATACCAGGCTATATACAATACCTATGTGGAGAGCATGGAAAAGCTATTATGGGAGTTTAATAAGATGCTGGAATGGTAGTGGAGGTCTCATAGCAACCTGGATGTATAGATATTTCCATTAGTTTTGCCTTTTTGTAAAGTAAATATCACTGCAATAAATAACAAAAACTGGATCACTTAGGCATGCATGATTTTACTTAAAAGAAAAAAATCATATGCCCAAAATAATATTTACAGATCAGGATCATACACCAGAATGGTATGCCAAAATCATACACTGAGAATTTATACATTTACTATTTATACTATTATGATAGAGTGAGCAAGATACTATATGTAGCATTATATAATTTGTGATTGTAAATAGGCTATACAGTTCTCACAAAATATCACTTGTTTAGGAGAACAGGGCCTCATCTATGGTCGGAATATGGGGAATATTAGAGCAGGGCCCCACCTAGATAATAGATAGGAGAAAGAACATCCCCGCCCCACCCCATGGCCTAGACGGGGCCATGTTTGAGGTAGGACAGGAAAGAGAGGCAGCAAGTTGACCCCAGACCATACAGAGAGCAGGTGTTAACAGCAGGGTGGCAAACAGAAAACCTGCCCCACCCCACCCTGTAACAAACACTATAAAGGAATCTGACATCAAAGTCAGCACTTAGCTAAAGCCTGGCAATGGTAATAGAAGATGTTGTATAGTTGCAAGAACTAATAAGTACACTAGGAAAATGAGCCTGAGCCACACCTTGCCCAGGATTAGGTTACCACTAGCAGAACTCAACTATCACTTGCCTTTACTGTTACAACTTGGTACATTTTCACTCAACAATTCTTCTAGAACCTAAAATAGATTTCCTGTCTTGTCTTCTATTTTTACTCCTATATAATGATTAACTTTCTTGCAGAGAGGCTGGTTTTAGTACTTACTAGGACTAATATGGTGTCACATCTTTGTTTTTCTAACTGTGGTAGTATGAGAACTAAATCATATTTGACTTAAACCTCTGAGCAATACTGGCAGTAACCAGATCCAAGCATAGAACTTGCCAGGTCCTCACTTAGGATATGTTCCTGACACCCCAGATATCCCCTGTTATCACCAAACTCTCCTGATATCCCTTGTTACCACTGGATACACCTAATGTACTGGGGACGTCAATAGTGCCTCCAGATTTACAGGATGTACTGGATGCAATTGACATCCACTTGCTGTCCTAACATATCTCCTGCACATCTGATACTGCTTTCTTTTTTACTGATGTATTCCAACCCATAATTATCAAAATTACATAATATTTTATAACTTAAATGAGCTATAGTGTAAAATACATCAGCTAATATTAAGAAATACAAGACAACTCAGAGGAAGATCACAGACAAGGTTAATAGAGACCCCTACTAAATTGAGTATTGTGAATAGTAAAGTAAATTATATTAACAGGTCACTTCACACTGATGATTATAAGATGGAAAAGATCTTATAAGTAACTTTAATACACACTTAGCCATACCACTCTTCCATATAATAAATTTCAGAAACAAACATCCTTTCTCCAAATACTGAAACAGTTCAGCGACTATAACAATAGCCCATAATACTATCCAGAATTTTCCTAAGTGTAGCACATAATGTCCCGGGAAAGAAAAAATAGTGAATTCACCCCCCCCCCCCCCAAACTTTTCCACAATACATCATCAAGCTCGGTGTCAGAGAGGTGATCCTTGCTCTCTTTGCCGTAGATTCCTGAATTAAGTGTGCTCTTGAGAACCTAGTAGCCACAAGGCAACCCGATGGGTATAAGGAAGGAGAGGGTAGGAATGTAATTCCCATGTCACGCTTCTTAGAAAAGTTCCATAGTTCACACTATGAATAATATCATCATAATAATGCTCCATAGGCCTATTAATATTCATATGTATTGAATCAAATTTGTTGCGTTGCCAGACCGATAAGTTACACTACATGCTTATTGACACCCATATTATTATCAGATGCTCCATGCGTACTCAGCTGTCGGGTGCCGGTATCATACCATGGTTAAAAAAGCCCTAAACTCATGATGCGAAACAAGGGTTCACTCAGAACACAAACAACGTCACTGATAAGTTAAACCCCATTGCATATTATGTAACGCGTCCCCCTGCAAACAGAACCTCCCATCCTTATCGCTGGGTAGCTCCGTATCTTGCCCCGCTGAACCCATTACAAGAGATCTCACCCTCCTTCCCCGTTCACCCCACACACCACCAGGAGCCTGTCTACACCTTAATCCAGTAAGCGCTCCTCCCGCCCCCCTACTCTTCCCTTCTGTCACCCCATTCTCCCCCTCCTCACCAACCCCCGCACTCTCATACTTTCCCCATTGCCCCACCACCCCACACCCATTGTGTTAAAAGGTAACCATCCACGTCCAAGAAATTAAGGCAACCCAGAACACCGAATTCACAGCTAACCCTCTATTTCCACACCAGCGGAGAAACTCCTCAAGGGCCCAACACGAGGAACCAGGTCCCCCTCTCAGACAACCCTCAAAGTTTCATCCGTAGGCATCACACCAACTTCTAAGGCGCCCTCCGAGGAAACGAAGCAGAAAAGCAACGCTGTCAGAACACAACTCTGGTGCAGAGATGCCCTTACCGTCCAGGGCCACTCCCCTTCAATCAGCTCCACTACTGCTCGTTAATCCGCCAACGCTCATCTCGCATTATATCCATGAGGATACGATTGCTGCATCAGCACCTGAAGAACGTCGGCCACCTCAACCCCCCCAGATTCCTTCAGCAGCAATAATGGACTTTCTCCATAGGGCCTTCGAGATGGAAAGAATCAACAGTGCAAGTTTCCCACAGATATATAGCCCTTTCTGTCCAGATTAATTTGCAACGCGCTAATGCCGCATCAAGCAGGGCTATCTTCATCTAATGAATTTGATAGTCGAGCGATTTGACATAAACGCTCTTCCAGCCTCTAGCGGCCATCCGCGGATGTATAGCTCGTTGGCCCTAGGCCTTGAGCCTCTAAAACTGAGAAGGAGAGGTAGAAAAGCTCCGCACACTCAAGGAGTGGATGCTCTTGCACACACACTCACTCGAATTTTTCTTCCTGGTCGCTGCGAAACCACCACGTGCAGAGAACGATATGACGCTTTTGTCCTTGGCATCGAAGACTGTGAATGGTCCAATGCTAAGCTATGGGTCAAGTCCATTGAAAACAATCGCCACGAGCTCAGCTATATCTATTCCATATTCCATCACCGAGCTCCGAACGCGATTATCACAATAAGAATGGAGAGGTGGATGACGAGGATTCTTGGGGGAAAATTGGAAGAACTCATGTTTGTTGAGAAAGGTCGCTCGAGGAACCCTCGTTCCCGTACCCAAATTGTCCCTCTCTGGGAACAGATTCCAGCGATCCACCCAACTTTGATGGATGAGATGCGTGCTAAGACACAACCGGCCCAAACATACAATCGCCCAGAGCACAACACGGGGCAACAACTTGGCCCGTCTAGCTGGGCTACATGGGGCCATCACCAACCCCAGCAGCCAAAGACCTCTCACCAACCGCTTGAACATATGTCCCATGTTCCTGGACAGTTTCCGGCTTCCCGTAGGTTAGATGCAGCCTATCCTAGCCTTTATTCCCAGAAGGCCCAGCAAGCTCCAGTACCCTATAATAACTCACTCTTTAGTAGCCAGTCTATTGCAAGACCTCTAGCCAATGACAATTCTAACGAAGGCACCACCCCCACCACTCCCAGAGCTACCGCGGACCGCGAGAATCAGGAGCCGCTCCTTAGGAAAGCGAAATCCGTTGGATTTAACGGAAAAACCGGATGTCCGAACCCAGAAGCCCAAAAAAAACCACAGCCAGTTGCTCCGCCATCCCGAGTTGTTATACCCAACCCGAGTGGCAGGACAACCCCCCCGCATAAGAGAGGGGTGGCTCCAGAGAGGAAACAAACGTACTCGGAGGCGAGCCAGAAGAAGGTGCCAAGTAAGGTCATTGATTCTGGAGCATCAGCTAAAGGTGAGGGCAAGGATGGCCTGTTGACCACAAAAGGTTCTGATCCTTCCGATAGAAGACAGCAAAATCTAAGACCCACCAAGTCAGAAGGGTCACTACCTTATAAGGCTCCTGCTCCGGGAATTGGCAGAGGTAAACCAAGGGGGATTCCAAATAGAAGAAATGAGGCACCTCCAATTGTAGACCCTAAAGTGGACAAAACTCCTACCCCAATAACTTGGAGCTCTGTAGTCAAAGGTAGCCCTGTATCAAAACCTGCTAAGGAATCACAGATAACGCCGTCAAGGCCCCCCAAGTCAGCCGGCATTACCCAATGCACCAGGGGCACTCAGACAAGCCCGCAGACTCCGCCACGGTCAAGCGAATCGATCAATACTAAGGAAACACAGATAGATTTGCTTGTTGAACTCGATCTGGCCGAGATTCAGTCTATCGAGAAAACGCAAAAAGTGCTACAACCTCAAGCAAGGGCAGGCGAAATCACCGAGTCTGCTAAGGAGCAACGAGAAAAGCCGCCGGGCTCTCCTTGGTTTATCAATTTTCCTCAAGCAGTTCCAAACTTGGTGGCAATGACACTAACTTCACCCACCCCGGCTGAGGTATCCAGACCTACTAAGGAAGCCCAGGTAAAAGCATACAATCCCCCCTGGGCAGCTAGTAGCTCTCAGTCTCCGGAGAAGCAGGCAAAGTTACCTGTCACCCCTACCAGTAGACAAGCTGATATTCCAGATGCTGCTAAGAGAGTACAGGTTATGGCGGTAACCCCACCTGCAACTCATCGAACCTCCCAACCCGCAAGTCCGTCACCTGTAGAGCCATTCACTCCGCCCAGGCCCACCGTGAACCTCCAACAAACCGGAGACGAAACATCGAAAAAGGCCATGGACACACAACTTTCCGCTCTGGCAATGCCATTTGAGCCAGTTCCCCGGCTCCAGGGCCCAACCCAAGGCAACCACGAGCAGGAGGAAATGAGTACTGATTGGCCTGTTGGGCTCACTAACCCAAAGCCGGTACTTCCTAGCAAAGATCCGAAGGTGTTAACCCTCATCGAGAGCTTCTATAGGACCCCGCAGTTTCGATCCTATCTAAATAAATCCCATCGTCATTTGCTATTCCAGGAAAACCTTCTAAGAGTTCAGTATTTCAAGATCAAGAGTGTTTTTGAAGACGAGTGGGCACATATTAGCCCCAAACACAGGGAAGCCGTCGTCACTAGGGCGCTTTCAAACTTGGCCGAGGCAAAGGACGCGGTCCAGTTTGGTGAGCATGGGTTTGATAACATGCTATGGAGGCTAGGCTTGAAAGCACAAGGTAGAGGAGTATCCCTACAAGAACAACTGCTGAGATGGCGGGCAGAGTATTGTTTCGAGATGGACCCTAAAGCAATTGGGTCCTCTCCTTTCTGGCTATTCAGCATCATTGGCTGGGTTATCGGGGGAGAGGCGCCACTCCAACAAGCATTTGTGCCGGCACCCCATGAGGTTGTTCCTGGAGATCAGAAAGGGAATGTTTCGGATAACCCGACTGGGTGCAATTCTTGGTGCCCCGAGGACTGCCCAAATTGTGGAAGCGCAGTCGACTCTGATGGATCTTCGACGGACACTGTGACACAGAGCGAGCAGAATGACAAACACAAGTCGGAGCCAGCACCTGCTGTCTCGGGAGGTTCATTTCGACGTATGATGGGAATTCCTCGTTCAAATTCCACTCAATCGCTTACTACTCTCCCCCTCGAAGAACTAAAGACATCGGAGGAGTTATTCGCAGAATCATTTCCATCCCTTCCTTCCTTATCTATGTCAGAAGTTTTACTTCCACCACTCGAGGAGGTCCGCTTTATAAGCAATGAGATGTTAGATCCGATCTTCCAGTATGACAGCAGGCCAGAGGAATGGCATGCGGACCATCCCGGCGCCTCCCAATTCAGAAAGCTTGTCCAAATAGACACGGCGCTCTTCTACTGCGACCTTATTGAGGAAATTCTCCGAATTGTCGATTCGATCCGTCGTGAAAGGGTATGGTTCCGCCTTCCGACTATCACAGACTGGAACGACGGTGGAAGCGCCCCCATGGACAATACAGATAATGAGCGCGGTCGACACTTCGGGGGCAGTTCGAGCTCCCTCCGCTATCGCTCTGCAAGCCCTGGGGACGGCACCAACCCGGAGAGCCAGGATCAGGAGAATATCTCTAGAAAAGCCGAGATCGAGAAGGTGATTGCGGGGGAGTGTGAGCGTGTCTTGGCATTTGTGACAGAGACCCAGCGCACCGCCGATCATTTCGCCCTGGGCATCACCCTCGTCAATGATAAGACGGGTGAGCCGGTTGATAGTGCACACGACGGGGGATTGTGGGGTATCCCCCTCAAAGAGGAGGAATTACAGGCTATATATGAGTGCTGTGAAAGGTTGAAGGCGTTGCAGGGAGATTGATTAGTGTGCAATGGAGTGACACAGTGGAGTAAGTTGTACACTATCGTAGTCCCTTTAACTGGAGCGTGAACTGCATATACAATTAGCAGTAGTCAGAGTACGGAAACCAGAAAACCCCCCAACTGAGTTTCAAACAAAACAAAAATAACGGGTACCATAGCTTTGTTAACTAGTTACTTCTGTATAGCTTTTTCTTCCCCTTCGCTTTTTCCCTTTTTACCTTTCTATATCCCACCCATTTTTTCCCACGAGTTTACATTTATTGTGGGTTCACTTGTTTAAAAAAAAAAATACACGCATTAACATCAAGGACAGGAGCTTTGACTCTGGGTTCAGTTCACGTCGTTCCGGGGGCTGGGGGGGGGGCAACTTAAAATTGTTTTTCAAAATATTCTATGATATCATACTTGTTTGCTTTTACATAAAATACCCATTATTATTCTGCTCTCTTCTTGCCCTCCCCCCCCCATCTTATTATTATATTCTTCTTTGCCTTACTTGATGCACAATATCTACCAATACCGCCACCGGTTATAGTGACTCGTTCACAAAGTACAAAGTACTGTTACGACATATCCATTTCCACATAATAAAAATAAAAATAAAAATAAATAAATAAATACACGATCTACCGGTAGAGCACAATTGGGTCTTCCCCGTTTTACACACCCGTAAGTACTCGAGTACTGTACAGTACGGCACGGCAGACAAATCCCACCCTGCCCTACCCTGCCTTACCATACTCACACAAAAAAAAAAAGAAAGAAAGAAAGAAAGAAAGAAAAGCCCCAAAAACCCACCACCACCACCACCGCCAAATCATGCCCCGAACATTTGCCAGCCCTTGCAGCAGCACCTCGGTGAGATTTCCCCATGGGTGGGTGAACTAGCGCTTACAGTACGCTTGTGTTTAACTGCCGTGTAACGCGCTTTGATGATGATGATGGGTGGGAATATGGTTAGCGCTGGCTTGGGTTTTAAGCGATGGGCTATGATACTGTACCCGTACTCGTAATGTCCTGACGTTTGTGAACACAACCGCTATTGCATGAGCGCAAAAAAAATCGGTCAGAGCCTCACGATTTTGGTGGTATGCAATAGCGGTTGTGTTCACAAACGTCAGGACATTACAAGCACAGTACTGTACGATATGCATCTGGGGCGGGGCGTTGTGATTTGTAGACTACTACTCGTAGTTGCTGCGCTGTGGTCATCCATCTATCTACCGGGTTCACGTGGACAATTTGTGATGGGATATAGAGATGTGTGGAATTATTGGAAGGATATTGGTACGGTACATATTTCCCCCTCGTACAAGTACAGTTGTCGTGGAGTAGACTAGACTAGACTATTATCATGCATAAGTATGGCTAGCAGGCAAGGTAGAATGTGGAGTCAAGAAAACTGTTAAAGAGTAAGAAAGAATAAGAAGGAAGAAAGAAGAAATACAAGATAGAAATGAGAGTAGAAGTTAGTGCCCAGCACAGAGGTAAGGTAAGTAAAGAATAAAACGTGAAAGAAGAAAAGAAAAGAAAACCCCAGCAAAATCCAATCCAGTCCATCCTACAATATCCTCCGTCGCCTTCCTTCCATTCCCCCATTTCCATTCCAGAAGAAGAAAAAGCAACATGAAAAGTGAAGAAAAGAAAAAGAAAAAAAAAACCTAAAACCAAAACCTCCTCCATGCAGCCATAAAACGAGGGCAATAGAGTAAAAGTAAAGCGAAAGGAGGAAAATAAAAATAAAAAAAAATACATAAATGAATATCAACGTTTCTCAAATGCCACCCAAAAGACAGTTAAAAAAAGAAAACCCCCTGAAAAAAATGCAATGAAAACCAACCCACAAACAAAAAAAAGAGAGAACCAAAAAGCCATCATAGAGCGCAATGATCAAACCCCACAAACAAACCCGCATCCAAGAGCCAGTGAATGAGGAGGAATGCCGTCAGCCTATTAATGCCCATTTTGTTCCCAATCGAGTAAAATCATGTTCATGGAACAAGCGCTTGGTAATAGGATAACGGCGTTCTCTCGATCTTTGCTCTCGAAAGGGTAAATATGCCGATCTGTAAGGAGATTGGAAATTGGCTCTTCGAAAAATCCATTTGGCTCTTATTTTTTTTGATCTTTTTACCAACCAAATGAAACCCCCAAAACCCCATATCTCGCCCACCTATGAACCATTTTTGTTGCTCCGAATCGAAAAGAAAGTACTGCCCCAGAAATTATTAAGAGTAGTAAATGTTGATGAATGGATTTTTTCGTATCTCCTCGTGTCGTAGCGTCCAACTTTCGTGAGCTTCCATTTTTCAATCGGAGATCCTCCTCTTACTGAGAATTGAACGCAATGGGAATAAGAATAAAGATAAAATAAAATAAAAAAAGACAAATCAGAATCCCTAAATATAAGCGCCGCATTAATTTCTTTTGTGCCTGCCCCAAGCCCCTACCGCCACCATTCCCCTGGTATCTAAACTTCCCAATCACCATGTGACAAGGAGTCAGACAGAATTCAATGTGGAAGAAAAGAAGTGATAAAAAGGAAACAATAAAACAATAAAGATAATAGCGCCCGAAAATCAAAGATGTTTTCGCTATGCTAACCACCGTCCAGGCATCCCGTCGCGTTAACCATTACTCGTCTCTCTTTCTCTTACGTCGGCTCTTCTTGGACTCTGGTGATGAGGAAGAAATCTTGTCCTTGATTCCCGATGAGGCCTGAGTTGCATTGACAAGGACGATGCCTAATGATTCGCTATGCTCCGAAAGCACATCCGAATCATCCTCGCCCATCATGTCACCATCGATGAGGGCCATATGGATGGTGGTACTTCCGTGAGTTCGTGCATGCTGACTCAGGTTATCGGAACGCGAGAATTTCTTGCCACATTCGCCACAAGAGAAGGGCTTATCCTTGGTGTGAAGAGAGCGGAAGTGCCTCTTGAGATGTTCCTGTCGGCGGAAGCGGCGGGAGCACAAGTGGCACACGAAAGTCTTTGAGGGATCCTCAGTCAAAGACTGCTTGCGTCCGCGGCGGACGACAGGTGCTGGGGAAACGTCCTGCGAATCCGAAGACTCGTAGAAGGATGCTTCGGTTGGGGCCGGTGTGATTGATGACTCGTGGCAGCTAGAGTGCGAAAAGAAATCACCATCACAAGCACTTTCGGGGTACCCGTTTGCTCGAGCGTTGGCAATCATATCGTCAAGCTCTGCCTCGGAGTCTTCATACGTCTCAGCCTTGACCTTCCTCTGAACCTTACGTTGCTTGGTGGGAGGGATTGCGGAGCCTCCTCGGGATGAATCAGATGGAGGAGGAGACAAGGGTACTTGGAATTCCTGGTTGTTCACATCACCAGATACGCTCTCGTCATCACTCAAGTCATCCATCTCCCAGCCCTCATCATCATCAAAGCCATCACGCTGACGCCTGTTTCCGAGAAGATCAGCGGGGTTGATGGTGTTCTGTGGCATGTTCATCAATCCGGAGACAAGCTCGTTATCAGACTCGAAATCAGAGAGCTGCTCCTCGAGACCAAAGAAGCCGTGGGTAAAATCCTTTCCCTCGGTCTTAATATCGTCCCCCCCGACACCGAGCATGAAATTGTGCTCGTCATCATCATCGCGAATGGAGGGAAGAGTAGCAAACTCCAAGTCCTTGTCAGAAGCAGATGGATTGGGTGACGGATATGTTGTAAGCTTTCGTGGGTCACAGAAATCGAGCTCCGGAGACGATGAGTGATCCGAAGCTGGTGACAGCGACGGGCAAGCCGGCAAGAGGACCGAAGGGCTCGAGTGGGTTGGCAACAGACTGGGAGGATAAATATACGCTGTCAAACAATCATCTTAGCCAATTGACTCAAAAGTTAGATGAATTCAGTGACCGAGCAATATACCTGGAGTCATGGGAGGGCTCTCTCTCCATATCTCGGGAGTCCCGGGAAGCTGGATATCTGATGGAGTAATGGTACCATTGCAGCCATCATCCAAGGACCACGAAGTGATTAGAGGTGTAGTGGTGACAGTGCTCATTGGCGGCGTGTTGACCGAATTGCACGAGAGTGTCGGGGTAGAAGGGAAAAAGTACATATCACCGCCGTTGTGCCCGTCCATACCAAGGGTGGGAGATGAAGGTGTAAGAAGACCGGTGTGCTTCTGAAGAGCTTCTGGTGATAAGGGAGCCGTGGCCAGAAGAGGTGTTGGCGGTGCTTGTAATGTGGGTGGCTTCAGATGGGATGACGTGGGCCTGGAGTACACCAAAGAGGACGGGTATGATATACTCGAATTCGTCAAGTTCTGGTCGCATTGAGAAGCTGACTGCTGCTGGGAATGGCCATTGGGATGGGGCAGGAAATGACCATGCTGCTTTGTTTGGGAAGTGGTATCCGGAGTGTAGTAGAAGAACGATGAGGATTCCATTGCTGGTATTGTTGTCGTTGTTATTGTTGCTGTTGCTGTTGCTGTTGCTGTTGCTGTTGTTGCTATCGGTGTTGCTGCCGTTAGGTGGTGGTGGTGGTGGCAGTAGTAGTGGTAGTAGTAGTAGTAGTAATTATTAGGTTGCTATAGCTGTAACTGAGAACTAATGGATTAAGTATGGCTTTAAAACTACGAGTGTTGTCTTTACTAAAGGCGTATATAATAATATAGTGAGGTACTTCGTGAAGTTGTATAGTGGGGGTAAACGTCACGGTTATTATTCTGAGTATCTTTTTGTGAATGAGTGTAGTTTAGTGACTGTGGTCAAGTGGGATTCCAAAGGAAGGTGATTTTCGTAGAGATGGCTGGTTCGTAGCTGCGCGATTTCGGAAGTTGACGAATTAAGATTAAGGGTGCTCGTAGAAGGTTGACCACCTTGAGGTTTTTTTTTTTTTTTTTCTTCTCTCTCGAACGATAATAAAAAAGAAGGAATTCAAGGAACTGGCGAAGAGTTCCAGTGGGTTTGTGTATATCTGGTAGAAGAAAGAAAGAAAAAAAGAAAAAAAAGATGGACAAAGAGCACGTCCTTCGGGGGAGGTAGTTGTCGACTAGGGCAGAGGGCGAGGGTGAAATGGGAGAACTGATTCCGCGCAAAAGAGGACCAAGAAGAAAATCAAACAAACTTTAAAGGAAGGGAAAGGAAAACCCGAAAGCTCACACAGCACGAGATGATGATCCAAAGGAAATAAAAGAGGGTGAAGGTGGGAAGGGGAAGAGAAGGACATTCAAGTAAACCAGAAGGAGATGGGGCGAATGGTGGGGAAGAAGAAGAGAGGAAAAGAAGGGAAGGAGGCTGTAGCGGCCAGGATTAGTTGGACTTGTTTTTTTTCGGGGGGGGGGGGGGGGGGGGTGTGGATTGTGTGGGTGATGATGGGTGATGGATGGATGGGGGGTGGATGGTGTCCGTGGTGGGTTGGAGGGATTGTGGTTGGATCATCTCTGGTGGGAGCGGCGACGGAGCGAGTCGCTCTGCTCGCCTCCCTCACACACAATCTGCTGCTGCTGCTGCTGCTGCTGCTGCTGCTGGGCTGCTAACTCCTTCTCCCCCAACTTGGCCGCTTGACACACACACACACAGCTCAGACGGTCACCCACACGATATCACAGGTACCGGAAAAAGACCGACAAGGCCCAGCTCTCAGTTCCTCAGTCGCCCGAAAAAGAAAGCAGCAACAAGAAGCCAACCAAAGAGAGCAACACAGAATCGAGTACCGGTAACTGGAAGAGGCAAGTGTGGCCATGGAAAAAAAAGAAAGTAAAAATATGATATATTCGCGGATTGAGTGAAATGGGTTGGTGGAGGGTGATTCCAGCAAGGGTAAGCGCAAGTTACGGGTATGATACATCACGGTAGCTGGTTGGCTGTACGAGTTGGGAAAGAAGGAGCAGCATGGGTTGGACACTTGACATGGGGGATGTGTGGTTTAGGGGGGGGCTTGTGGTGGTGGGTTGTGTAAAAAAAGGATATTTGTGGACCGAACGATCCACTCACACGCTCCCCTCACACACCCTCCAAGTTCCTGTCTCGCCGCTCAGAAGGGGAACGCCAATCACATCCCCAGTACTCGAGTATTACCGTCGGGAAAGGGAAGAAGGAATGGACCAAAGTGGATTGTTGCCAAAACAGCAACAACATATTGTCTTTCTTTTATTTTTATTTTATTTTAATTCGTTATTATAAATATTATTATTATTATTATTATTATTATTATTATTATTATTATTATTACCGGTATTGTATTCCCAACTTTTCCTTCTTTCTTCCCCCCATAATATTACTCTTCCACCTTTACAGAGGAGAGTGGGTGAGGCGTTGTGTGTGCAACTGGAACTGCTAAATCGGGCTACATAGAAGGCAACGCAACGCAGAAGCAACGCGAGGCAAACCCAATGTAACATGAGATTACTCGTACCGTAGGAATAGAAAGAAAAAGAGCCGAACAAGGGAATTTGGTACAAGTACAAGTATTTTTGAGCAGCGCATCGAGGATTAAAATTAAATACTCGAGTACTTTTTTATTTTTATTCATCACCTCCAACCCGTGTGTGTGCTGTGTGCACCCTCGGTGGATGAAGTCAAAATACGGTTCGCTAGCTCCACAACAGCTTCACTGAACTGGCTGGCTTGCCGGAAAACTGGGGCTGGCTTTATCGGGTCGGGTTAGCTGGAAGCTGGGTTGCTGGCTGGAACTGGGGCTGGGGCTGGGGAACTTGACCGCTTAACCCCTTCGCCTGGTAAAGAGAAGAAAATCTTGAGGAGAAAGAAAAAAAAAAAAAAAAAAAAAAAAAAAAATAGAAAAAACTGAAAGCACGGTTCTTGAAAAGAAAAAAAAGAAAAAAAAGAAGAAAAAAAAAAAAAAAAAAAAGACCTCTCTTCATCCAACCACAACACAACATACGGTACCGTATGCTTCAATGCTCATCCAAATACCTGTGTGTGTGTGGAGAGTCATCGACCATCAATAATAGTCTACGCATCGTACTTGTAATATGCGAAGCGGCGACCGACGAGAGAGAGACGAAGCCCGTCTCGTCTTTTGTCTAAGGTTACGAGTATGATACGGTAATTTATGACACCGCTTGAGCACCACACGAGCACCAATATGCCTTTTCCTTGCCCCAGTTTCCCCCAACCTATCCCTCGAAAAGCATGGGTTCCGCCGCCAGTAGCGCGCTACCAAAGGGGCTCAGGGAAAAAATGCAGTATGATACAGTGCTCGTAGCGATACTCGATAAATTGATATGATAATACTGTAGACGAAAACCTTCTCGCCGCCATGGTCTGCTCGAGAGCGGCCAGTAAAATGTCACCATACAGCCAGCCCCATCGCATCACTCCCTCCCCCCATCTCATCACCCATCACCCATCACCTATCCCATCCCATCCCATCCCATCCCATCCCATCAATCAATCAAGTTAAGCGGCAAGATCTCTCCCCCGTAACCATTTCAATCGTCGGTAATGATTTGGGGCGTTCAGCAAGCAGGAGAAAAGGGAAGAAGAAGAAGAAGAAAAGAAAAAAAAGAAAAAGAAAAACATGCACCCTGGGTTCTGGTGATGGTGGGAGCTGCCGCGTCCGGACAATCCAGGGAAACCCATTCCATCCAACCCGAAATCAAAACCCCCAGCCTAGCAGAGAAACTCACTTTTCTCTTCAGCAGCTCTCTGCCCCTCCCGAAACCATGAACTCGTTGAATTCCGTCATTCGCGCGGTAGCTAACGGGCAAGAAGCTCAGCCCCAGCCTCGGTACTCGTACATTCCATAGACTACCCACAGGAGATGGGAGTGCACAATGATGAAATCCGCCCATAGGAGGCATAGGAGGGAAGCTCCAGGTGAGAAATTAATAAATTAATAATCCGCTCACTTGCCTGCATTTTTTTTTTTGCACATTGATCTGTGAATTGCCACGCGCCAACTCGCACGAATCATTTGACATGCATCAAGATGAAGAAGAAGCGGTTGAAGCTGAGGAAGCAGGCATCAGCGATCAATCGGTCACTAAATCAGTCACCACTACAACGTCTCTCTTCCCAAACCCAGAAACACAGTTTCCCAATCAACCAATCCGTTCGTCGCCAATGGGATGGAAGGAAGAAAGGAAAATATCCACCCATCCACCCATCGCACTGATCCAAAAAAAGTGGAAAATAAGGAAAGCAGACCCTGAGCACGAACTCTTTTTCCATTTTATTTTCTTTTTGGGGGATGACAAGGGAGAAAGGAACAAGGTCTGACCTTGAATGTATTGGGGGGTTTCGCAACTCTCGCTCGCTCGCTCAATCGTCACAACCATGTCTTGAACCTCTTCCCGAACTGGGGGGGGGAGAGAAAATATCCAACCGAACGCTCCGGCCGTGGGGTTTATGGGATAAATGGATGGGAATGATCTCTTTTTCTCTCTTTGCAACTCGGGAAAGTATGATATGATCCGAAATGGTGTTTGTCTGTTTAACAAAGGGCAGAATAAGATTACCGGTATTCGAAAAGTGTAGGAATGGATAGATAGGAGAAGAGAGGGGAAGCACAAGTACCGGTACTCGAGTACTCATGCTGTCAAGAAGAAATCAGCCAAAGCGGTCAGAAAAAGCACGATCCAGTACATGCAGCAAAAAGTAAAAAAAAAATGAAGAAGGGAAATAACCGAAGGGAAACAAAAGCAAATACCAAACCGACCAGGCAACAAAAAGCAGGAACGCAGGCAAGCAGGAACACCCACTCGCCCCAGGGCCGCAGACGAATTGCCGTGCCAAGGTCCCATCCAGTTCCTGTCTCGCCGAAGGCAAGGGTCGGGGCGCTAAGACACTCATCCCATCCCACTCCACCGTCCAAAACGCAGGAACGGAGAAAGACTTGATCAAGATAGGAACAGACGAATATTCCACAAGCAACCCCCCCCCCGGCTATTATCGCATCAGCCGTTCCACCCCCCCCCCCAAAATAGGACCACATGATGAAGAAACGAAACTTGGAGCTAGAAAGAGCATCGAGCAATTGTTGATGAATGAGGAGGGAAAGAGGTGAAGGTTCCCCCCCCCCCCCCCCCAAACTTGCATCGATTTGCCCTTTCCTACCCCAGAAAGAGAGAGATAAACGATTCCCAGGTTATCATGTGGACCCTCCCCCATCCACATGGTTGCCATAAGCTATCGTAACTGATGGCGAGACAACGGTACTTTACTGTACCGTGAGTGACATGGTCGACGGCCTCAGGGCCGAAAGAAAAGGTTGGTGGACCACTTTGTACCGCATGATACTGGTATCGCATTACTATGCTCACTGCTCACTCAACCCACAGCACGATACCATGGCTTGACTCTGCGGGATTGTAGATAAGTTTTCCGTTCTTCCGTGATGGGTTTGGTGCCACTGTGGATTTATCATATCCGAGACCTGGCCTTGGGAGAGAGAGAAAGGGTCGGCAGGGCGTTTTCGAAGCAGGCTAGCCCGCGTACTCGTATGTAAAAAGACCCTGCGTCGCGCTCAAACTCAATTCTACATGTACTTGCACCTTTTTCCCTCCCTGCAGCTTGGGGGGGGGGGGTTTTCTGTCTTTCTTTCCCGTCGCTGTTCTCTTCTTCTTCATCGTCAGGTACCGGTACTAAATGTACAGCGCAGTACAGCACGGTACAAGTACAGCCTATCAGATATTGCACCCGTTCCTTCCATGGATGCACAAAGTACAGTTACAGTACCTTACTTCCATCCACCTAACTCGAGAATTCCCCGGTTATCGATCGACTGACAGACAGACATAACAGACATACAGATAAATTCACTTGCCTTCACTTCAGGCACAAGATGACGAGAGCCGAAAGCAAGCAAGCTTTTCCAGCATATCCACCACAGTTATTTCTGATTCAAAAAAAAAAAAAAAAAAAGCAACAACCTCAGTGCTACCCAACCACTTCTGTCAAAAAAGAAATAAATGATATGATATCGCCCGCTTTTTTTCTTTTTTTTCTTCTCCAAATAATTACTTCCCACACCCACACACCCACACATACCACAGAAAGAAACAACCATTTCTCACGCCCACGGTTATAAATAGCAACGTTGGGTTGGGCAAAAAAAAAAAACTTTGTTCCATGATCATGCCGTGGATGGCGCTGCGATGCATGCGTTACTGTACCGTACTCAAGTACTGGTACTGTACGCCCGCAATTTTGCTTTCCTCACTTATGGTAACGAACCTCCCCCCATGCTGGGTAGTACCGGTATTCCTAACGGGTACCGCTTACGATGAAAAAGAAATAAAGAATAAAAAAAAAAAGTCCCTTTTTAGGTGGGCGGGCTTTTTGGCTGATTCCGGGTTCTTGTTCCTGACGATCTTTTCGTAAGCGCGTAGCCTACCAGTAAAAACTTTTAGCCATTTCGTATTTGTACGAATACCGTACTTTTTTATGATATCTGGCTTCAGTCCGACAATCTTTGTTCCGGTTATCATCATAAAACTAAACTTGTCTTGCTTACGTACTAACTTGTGAAAGTGAAAGCGAAAAGAGAGTTCAAGAAGGAAAGGAAGGAAATCGCCAACTCTTCTTTTACTTTAAGTAATAGTAACAGTATCAGTACCAAGTACCCGCAATAAACCTGTATGTACTGTATATATATATATATATATATAATTATATACCTACGGTAGAGTTATCATGATAGCAAAGGAAGAGGAAAACTTCCAATAATAAGCTAACAAATAAAACAATCTACAAGTAACTGCATTAGTATGATAATATTACGATACAAATACAAGCACTTCCTTATAAATACTTGTACCCATAAATAAATAAATAAACCCCGTTCCCTTCCTCCAACGAACCAAATCAAACCAACCCAACAACCCTATCAGATTGGGGAAAGGGGGGGGGGGGAGAGGAGTTACTTGTAAAGATGGATAAACGGTTACTCACATCCCCTCGATAGTCCCGGCGAATCAAGTCAATCAATCACCACCCTTCGACAAAAGTAATTTACCGTAACGTCGGGAAATCCGGGCTTGCTTGCGATATGATATGATATGATAAAAAAAAAACCCATGATATGATGCGTTCGTGCTTAGCCTAGCCTAGCCTAGCCTAACCTAACCTTATTGAATTGAATTGAATTGAATTGATCGAATGACAGGTGAGCAGTTACGAGTACCGGTATCATAATATATTTGGTATGATATAAAATAAAATAAAAACCGTTTTTTATGTATCATAATAATGATTATGATACAAATACCAGAATGACTTCAAGCCAAGAGTTAGGGCTGAGAGAGCGAGAGAGAGAGAGAGAGAGATAAAATCCACATCCAATCATTCACAATATATCTCTGAAAATCATCTTATTTATATCATAATATGTTTGGATCTCGTTTCAATCCATCCATACGGTACCGTAGGCCTCCCTCTCCCTCCATGGCGGTTTTCTGCCTTACCGTATCATATCATCTATCATACCTTTTAGCTTAACTATTAACCGCCCATGGACCGGGCGGATATTGGTAACGATATAATACAGTACTAGTATCGTACAACTCATTCAGTCAGTCAGTCAGTCAGTCAGCCAAACCCCCCCCCCCCCGACAAAGCCGCGAGGCTGAACAACATCAAGACAGACGGACAGACGGACAACCAGTAAAAAAAAAACCCATAAACCGGTATTTTAAAAATGTGTTTCGTTTCGTTCCCACCACTAACTACTACCCACCAATCATCATCNAAACCCCCCCCCCCCCCGACAAAACAAAAAAAAAACCGTTTTATGCAACCTTTCCATTTTTCCTTGACATGTGTTTTTATGCCCTTCTTACACACACACACACACACACACATACACGCGTACAGTACTGTATGTATGTATGATACAAAGCACCGGTAGTAGTATGATAGGTATGATGATAACTTGACTTGTAGATCCCCCTTCCCCCTCCCCCATTTCGAAACCTTTTTTGCAGCTCGGGAAAAAGGGCTCTTTTTTATTTATTTTTCCCCCACTCCCTTTTTTGAAATGGGGGAGGGGGGGAACTGATAATAAAAATAATAATAAAAAAAAACTTTGTAAACCCATAAACCGGTATTTTGGAAATTTGTTTCGTTTCGTTCCCACCACTAACTACTACCCACCAATCATCATCTCTACAAAGGGGGGGGGGGGGAAGAATAAAGGGGGGAGGGGACGAAAATAGAAACTCACACGCGTACTGTACGGGTTTTATGTATGGCCGTTTAATTCGTCCTTTTTTTTTTTTTTCCCCAATGACAATTTATTTATTTACCTGGTGGGGTGATACATAATTATGATAGCACGAGAAGGGAAGAATTTACAATAAATGCGTTCGTCGCGTAAGCTGTTAGATTATATGGCAAGGCTGTTTTTTTGTTGATGGTGGTTGTATCGTACAAATTGGAGTTACATAAGTTGATACAGTGGATTATCGTATTGATTGATTGACTGACTGACTGATCGATTGATTTGTACCCGCTCGAAAGAACTTATCCTACGCTATGTTATCCATCAAGCGCTTGTGCTCTCTCTCTCTCTCTCTATTCCCCTATGGGATATCCATCGAAATGCTGGGGGGAGGAGGGGGGGGTTGTCGTCATTTCGTACCTTGGTAGGAAGGAGGACTTGCTAATCACCTTCTGTTCTTCAAAGTGTCCATCTTACAATATCAGGCTGCTTTTTTTTTCATGCTCGTCTCCAGGTTTTTTCATAGGTGAGTTAACCCCCAGCCTAGCTCGGTCCAGCGCATACAGTATGTCAAGGGGGAAGGAGGATATGTGAAGGAAAAAAAAATGAATGGATGACGGGGAAGAGGACGACGACGGCAGGTGGATTACAGCAATGTACGAGCACAGCGCTTCCTTCCTTCCTTCCTTCCTTCGGGCATCAGTCAGTACAGTTACAGTGCAAGTATAATAATAATACAGTAGGGATCATACCTGTCGTACCATACTCGAGTGCATATATACATACATACATACCCGTGTCCACCACACCCATGATACCCACCCACCGTACCATAAGTACAGTACAGTACAGTACAGTACAGGAAACCAGTACAGTACACACAGTAACCGCACAATAACACCCCAACAACGCAGGAGAAGCGTCCCCAGTATCAATCTCAGTCTCAGTATCGGTATCAGCATCAGCATCGTGGGACCATATGCTACGATGTGATATTATATAAACGGGAATTGGCGTCACAATACAAAGTGCCCATTATACATGCCCACCTCCATTTCCCACAAGTCTAGCCGTGCCGAAGGGCAGAAAGGTGAGAGAGAGAGAGGGAGAGAGGGAGAGAGAGAGGGAAAAAGAGGCATGATCGCGAGCTACGGGTGCACAAGTGGAAACCGTTTCTCATGCAGTGAGCGGGCAAGGCAAGGCAGCAAGGCAGCAAGCAGGCAAGCAAGCACTGCACGAAGACGAGACAAAAAAAAAAAAAAAAA
>JACCEG010000039.1:489230-588789 GCA_014065205.1 Tuber brumale | reverse complement strand
AAAAAAAAAAAAAAAAAAAAAAAAAAAAAAAAAAGGTTGAGAGGAAAAGAAAAGAAAAGAAGGGAAGGAGAAGGAAACAAAAAATAAAATAGAAAATAAAAATAAAAAAAAGGGAAGAAAAAAATAAAAAAAAAGTTTTCCCGCATGGAACGGCATCTAGCATATCGTGACACAACACCTCGCAACGGCCCTATCATTCATCGCCGGCCGTTACCTGTGCTCGAGCCCGGTTATGTAGACTATCAGTCATCAATATTCTTCTTCGGCAAACCAAAAAGGAAACCACACCATCTCAGGGCTAACCCTTCCGGCTTCTTCCCCTTCCCGGTCACTTTGATGCCAAGCCCGTCAACCTCAGGTACGATACGAAACTCGAAGCTTTCTCTTCTCTTTCCTTCTTTCTCTCTTTCCTTTTTCTTTTTTTCCTTCTTCGTGCGGCGATTCACCCATCCGTGTTGCCTATCCGCTTATTTTCACAATTGCGAAGAGTCAAAAATTATTGGGGCGTCAGGTGGATCACAGAACGAATTTAATTGCAGATGAACGGAAATTCCAGAAAATCACCCTCGTTCCTCTTTCTCGGTGGGGGACGGGGGGGTGGATTTTGTTCATACATGTTGTGCTCGAGTGTGGAGGTTGTGCGGTATCGTGGATAGATAAAAAAAGTGGGCGAATGGGGGAAGGGGGAGGGGTTTTCCATATGATATGATAGAAGAATACTGTACCTTAAAAATGCTCAATCGCTGGAAGGAAGAAGAAAAAAGTTGCGAGCGAAATGAAATTTACTGTAATGAGATGGATGAGGTAAATTACTTCCGATCAGGTGCCAAAATCCCAACCGGTCTCGTCCTTCCCTCCTCCTCCTCCTCTCTTACTCGAGTACCTCCAAATCGATACCGGTAGACTATCATCTTACAGCACAAATCCAACCCAATCCAATCCCAGTGTTTGCTATACCTTTGCACCCGCTTCCGGAAAAAAAAAAAAAAAAAAAAGAGAAACCCTCCCCCCTTACCTTTCCGAACATCTGGATAATTGACGCGCTATCCTCTTCCTCGTTCCGCTCGCTCACTCGCCTACCTACCCAGCAGGTATCAGACCGGCACAGCACTGGTATCATAGGACATGTACCGTTGGGTGGATAAACAGTGTTCGTTAGTTCCTTTTAGGCAGGCTACACTATCAGGTATGAAACCTTTTCGAAACCTGTTCCTGCGTTTGTGGGGGGGGGAGGTTTCCTTTTCTTTCTCTTTGCTTTTGCGGCGGCGTTGCTGGCTCGCTTGTTCCTCCTCCTCCTCCTCCTCCCTTCCTTCCCCCACATTCACCGTACCTTACAGGCACACACGTGCTGCGGTTGATTGATTGTCGTCGATTGGCAGAGCGCACTGGAGGAGCCAAGGAATTGGGAAAGAAGGGAAGGAAGGAGGAAGGGAAATAGGTAGACTAAGGGAAGCTCATCTAGGAACGAGAAAAACAAATCAAGGGAAAAAAGGAAGGAAAAACTCTTCAGATTTTACCACAGTTTACCCAAGTAGGCTCTCCGGCCCCACCAACAGCCCGATCAGAGATTCCCTTCTCCGCATCCCACGCACATCATATGAAGATTCGAATTTCTAATTCGACGGTGAAAGAACCTTCCCAACGGATCAATTACATACAGTACCGGTATCTTCACCTCTTTACTTCTTCCCTCCTCCCTTTCCTTCCATCCATCCTTCTCTGCGAAAACCATGTGTAAGGGGAAAAAACACCCCGGTAAGCCCATATCTCATCATCCTTCCCTGGGCTGGTAAGAAATATAAAAAAAAGTACGTAAGGTACTCGAGTACCACACGAGCACCATACAGCAAGCATGGTACTGCAGGTAAAAAAGAAAATCAAACAAACATAAAAAACACCCCCAGCCAAGCCCCCTCCAGCCAAAACGGAACCTCGGTGAGTTCATCCATATTCCACGAGTATGATACAGGACCGAAGAAACTCCCCCCCCCCCGCCCCACGGAACTTTCCCGCCTATCATACACTAAACGTGACGCACGGACCCGACGGCGAAACCTCGCTTCAGCTGATGGGTCCTACCGAACCTGACGGTGAGGGAGAAAAAATTGCTACCCGGGTGATGTCCAGCAAGGGGGGGGAGGGGAATACGGTACGACTCTGGAAACACTCGTACAAATGTTCTGAAAACTTCCGTCGTGCATAATGGGGGGGGAGAAGAGGGGGTTTCGATATCATGTTATTGCTATAATATAATATTTCAATGGGGACAATTCGTAACGTGACTATTTGCCTCTTTTTGTTCGGGTAACGCCCGGATTTATTATGATATTACGGTAACGAGTATCGGGGAAGCCCATTGATGCTACCGCACCTGACCCCATTATTTGCTATTCCTATCAAGTTAAAAGTACAGTATATATAATACCCCCCCCTCCCCTTTCCCATGCTTAACTTATGCCCATTGCAATCCATCACGTACGAGTACGATATTATAAAATACAACAAAACAAAGCAATTGAGAAGAAAAAAGAAAGAAAAAAAAGTCCCCCCCCCCACGATTCCACATCTACCGTAGTCTATCGGTATTTCCTAACAATGAAATGTGAGAAGGAGAACCACTACCACCACCCTTAGACTATTGCTACCGTATCCTGATTTTATACGACACAAGCACTACATATTGCATATGTACCGTATGCAAGGTAATAATAATGATGGGGTCGAGTAGTTGGATTGAAACGCGGTTTGAGAGACCACCACCTCATCTCAGCATACAATAGGAAGGAAGGAAGGAAGGGGAAAAAGTAACCCATTGAGCAGGTTTGTAGGAGGAGGAGGCCATTGAGACGATTTACAACAGTGGTCTAAAGTGAAAAAAAAAAAAAAGAGGAAAAGATGCACTACGGTAGATTTCGTTTGGGTTTTTTTTTTTTTTTTTTTTTTTTTTTCTTTTCCCTTTCTGATTGCTTGCTTTTTTCAAATCAAACCTTCTTCCCTTCACTTCTTCCAGAGAAGTTGTTCGAGTAAAGTGGAAGAAGGAAAAAGAAGAGGAAGGGAAAAATATCACATTGAACGACATGAAATTTATTCAAGCCTCTCGTTTTTTTCTTCTTCCTCCCAAACTTCCCTTTGCATTGCTATGCTTTGCCATGCTTTGCTCTGCCCCCCCGACTCGCTCTTTTCTCTCTGCCCAACCCAATCATTTATTTTGAAGACGTGAAAGGGAACTCGAAAAAGAAAAAAATGAAAAGGAAAAATTTGAAGAAGAAAAAATTAACACCACAAACTCCCTTGGAATCGTGTGTGGAACAAAGAAATGCCTTCCAGAAAAAAATCTCATTCCCCAGACAAATCCCCAATCTTCTCCAACTTGCCCATTTCCTTCTTCTCGCCCTTCTCCCCAATGATCCTTAGCCTATCAATTCTAACCTTCTCGGCGTCCTCATTCTCAACATCAACGAAAAAGATGTTGAGCGTGCTCACGCTCTGGAACTTGACATACTTGAGGGGCACGGAAACCGTCCCGGTCTTGGGGTCCCAATCGGAAGGATTTAGTGTAATTTCCTGCGTAGCTGGGCTCTCACCGTCCTCAAAGGACAACGTGTGTGATGGATTGACCCAGATTTTGATTGTCTTTGGACGAGATGGTGTGTCCGAATCCTTATCGTAATCTGGGTGTTCCGGGGCCGGGGCGAGGGATGTCACCTGAAGCGTGTGGATCTTGACGGTAGACTGAAAGGGGATGAAGAGCATGAGTTGTTCATCGGTGTCAGACTCGACCCAATCTCTGCTCTCCGCCGCTGCCTCGGTGCCTGAATCCTTCTCCTTCCCTTTACTGCTAGCGGTGGCATTGCTGGGTGCCTTCGTGTCAAACAGTGTCTTGGATTCTCCGAACTCGGAGTTTGCGTTGAGAAGATCCAATTGCTTGAGGTCCACCTGGTCCGTAACATCGTTGTATGGCTTCGGCAATTCAGCACCAAGCCAGCCCGCATCGCTATCCCCCGACGTGTTGACGGCCGGGGTAGAAGTGGCGGCAGCAGTAGTGGAGGCAGTGGCAGCGGAGGTGGAGCTAGTAGCGGTGGGTTTTGTTTCAGATGCGGTAAGCCCTTCGGCAGCCGAAGAGGATCCAGAATCAACGGCCTGAACCTCCTGCACCAATTTGGTAAGAGCAGTTCTGAGAACCATGGGATTGGCGCCCTGGATACGCTCCACCAGAACTTCATTCCTGAACACAAGGAAGGATGGCATCCTGCAGAGTAAAATGAGCTTGAGTTAGCCCCACCATTTCTGTCCCAAAAAAGCAAACCCCCCCCCCCCGTGCCTGGCAATACTGGGGCCTGGGGAGAAAGAAAAGAAATAAAAAAAAGTGAACACGGCTCGCTCGGCGGGCGTGTGCTACCTACACTGTAACATCAAGGTCCTTGGATATCTGTTGGTTCTCATCGACATCACACTTTGCAAAGACTATTTTTCCGGGAGACGCAAATTTCTCGACTAGCTTCACGAAGATCGGGTTGACGAGTTTACATGGGGCACACCAGGTGGCATGAACTGCAAGGGAAAATTGCCAGTCAGCGAAATTACTGAAACTCCAAACCGGCAACATGATACCAGGCGGATGCAGCAGGGATAGTCGACGGATGAGAAGAGAGGTTCACATACAATCGATAATGAGGAGAGTGGAGGTCTTCTTGAGCTCCTCGAGCTGTTGTGGAGACGTTATGATGCTGATGTTTGCCATGGGTGCAAGATGTGTTGTTTGGAGGTGAAACAGCTAACTAGGAGAAGGGGGGGAACAGACGTCGATGTTGAGAGATGCGAAGAGATGGATGGACGTCGTTGCGGGGCCAATCCAATGTGGGGCGGGGCGCGCGTGTGGGGTGTACCTTACTAATTCACTTTTTTTCTTCCTTTGGTTACCATCAGATTAGTCAGTATCATCATGGAATATCATTCGAAAAGCAGTTTAAAAAACGCCGTTTCAGTTTCGAGTTTCACCACGACAGGAGAGCTCCCGTTGCTGCATTTTACCTCCTCGCCACCAGCTTTTCCAAATCTACGAGCTCTGATCCGGATGAACATTTTCTTCAGGATCGGAATAAACGTTGGGGATCCCGTTACTTGCGGGTTTAGGCTTTCACCCGCGATCCCGTACACTCCCGCTCGCTCCCGACGAAAAGAGTAGAAATCCCCGAAATCTACCGAAAAGCCGAAAACGTCCAAGCGAGAGTGGGGGGAAGCGGTGAGGGGCGTCTGTATGATAGCTGGAATACTTGGCTAAGAAAATACTGCCCAACCCCAATCCCCAAGGGATTTTCAACAACCACTCTGATGACAACTCTGATGACAATTATGGCTCTATTGGGCAACATAGTAGGTGACTCCCTATGCATTGATGGGGGGGGAAATGAAATTATGATATTATGATATCTCAAGTTTTCATGGGGATATTGGGGTTTAAAAGTAGGTCTAACTTTTGGTAGGAGTAGGGGAATGTCCGGGACATGTTAAGTACTGTGAATCTCCTCGGCAGTAGCAATTAATTTATATTTGCGAAAGGATTAACCTGTATCCGGGCAATGCTTGGCATATTAACATACTATTACCAAGCCAGGGCGAACATCCACCAGTTCCGGCTACCGTACTGTACGGAGGTCCCTCACTATATAAAGTATTCTGTGGTTTACCCCATCCCGGCACCCTCTCGGTGGGTCAACTCTTCGACCCTATCAGCCGGTCTCGAAGGTATCATACCCAGGCACCATCGCACCAAGAGACGCATCAAGGGCGCAATGGTGCCCAGTTACTTTTGAAACCGGCTATCATAGTATGCATTTGTGATCAAAACCCACTGGGGCTTTGTAGCCTGACCTCTGGTTCCGGGAAGGACATAATAAGTTTGAAATCATATTATGTCACTCGAACCCCTAATCCCGCTCTGGGATACCGAGGGGAGGACCAAACACCAACGACACCACAGAGCAGCGCCAATTGGTTCGCGATAGAAGTCTACAGTCGCCGGGCATCACTGGGATCAACTATCATGCACAATAAATTTTACAGGCATGATGGCGCTCAGACTTATCTCACTCACTACCGGCAATCCTTCCTCAATCCTCACACTTCCTTCCTTCCTTCCTTCCTAAAATCCGTAAACACGTGCTCGCCCTCGTGCTTTCTCCGTTTTTGACCGCCTCCCGGTCCCCATCACCATGTCAGTCCTGGCCACCGCCCAGATACGTCACCGATTTACATAACCTCCAAGTATCGTCGGACAAATAGCCTTCGCCAAGAGTTATTAGAAGACGTAACTTAGATAGCGTCGAGAAACTTATCTTAGTGGAACGTACAAGTAACAAAAAAAGAAAAAGGGAAAGAAAAAGGAAAAGAAAAAGAAACAACCCAACCAGCTCTTTACTACCGTAACTAACTGACTCAACTAACCAACACGGGAAGTCCTTACCCCACGGTGGTTTTTAAGAAGGGGAAAAAAAAAAAAAATGAAATGAAATGAAAAGGAAAAGGATGGGATGAGGGGAGGATTTTTGCGTCAGCTGAAAACACCCACTTTTAGAAACTCCCCTCCGACAGGGCGGGTTTTTGTTTTTATCCTGTTTATGGCTGGGCGGTGTCCTGGCCTGTCACCCACACGTTTGGAAGATGATGGGAGGGCTAGGGTTTTTCGAGGGTTAGGGTTATTTAATTAGGATGCACACGATTGATAGTTAATTTCAGTACCGGTACCGTATGGTTCATTATAAACCTACCGATAGAATTCTAAAAGCAGTCTCACATCAAATCTTCAATCTCCCAGTGGAATATACCAAGCCCTATCTGCCTCCGTCACCTCCCGTCACCCCTGGCCGCCCGTGACTGGGCCAGTGGCCAGGACCAGGGTCGGGTTCATGGCCGACAACTCGACACGCGACCGGTCCAGCCAAAACTATGTATGTGTATGATAATAATATTATGATAGTCGGAATTATCCATCCATCGCTAGTAATATAATAACCACCCACACGTGAAAAGCATTAAAGAGAACGAAGATCTTTGGGCAGGGTAGAGGGAAGAAGTAGAAGCATTTGAATACCGGTACGGCTTGCTATCCGTAGGCGGCGGTGCATCTATCGAAAAAAAAAAAAAAAAAAAAAAAAAAAAAAAAGAGCTGTGGTAGCCCCGGCCGAGACAAGCGATAGCCTACGGCCTCTTGCACCACCATCCACCGGTGACAACTTCCGAGCGGAGAAAGGAAGCTAGAGACTTTATCGGAAATGATTTCCCCAATCACGGACCACATTTCACGGGCAATCTCCACGCCAAATCCGTCTCGTGCCGCGGTTTCGGGCAAAACGTGTTCTGGTGCTCCTCGAGTGATCTTGTGTGATCGTGCCGGCGCCTAGGCTAACCCTTCCCCTCCCCCCCCCGCTCGTTTCACCATTCTAGTTGCATTTTTGCGCAAAAGAGCTACTAGAGACTTTGCGATTTTCGATCCAGAGTCAAATCCAAGCGATCTCATTGGCCCAGAACCCTGTTTGACCCACATCCAGAGTCTTTTTGCAAAGTCCCTACTGTGTGGTGGTGGATTCCCGGGTTTCGCGAGATGGGAGATTGGCCGATAGTTCTTTGAAGAGGAAGGAGTCATAGTATTATTAGGGGATTTTTGGGGCTTGTTTCGCCAACTTATCCTTTGCGCCGCACGGGTTAGACTACAAGTAACAACGCTATTCTAGTGCTTTTAAAAACGTGCGGAGGGGTTCAGTCACTAAGCTCCGATGACGAGTGGGCTTGACTGGACTGACTTACCCCGGATACGCCGTGTTGCTAGCTAGTACTAGTATCGTACTGTACTCTACTCGAGTATTATAGTAGTCTAAGCTGGATGGTTAGTTCGTAGGTACTGCGCCCTAGTGGCTACACTACTGGAATTGCTATTAGTGGCGCTTCTTGGTGAGATTGGTGGTTGCCTGAGTTGTGGGGTATCATAGCTATATACGTGGTTTTGGTAATTAATTAATTAAACAAGTTTTAGCACCACATCATTGGCCAAGTGAGTTACGGGACGAATGGTTGGGTTGCTGTGACTTTAGAAGGGTGAGTTAGTGGGTTTTGTGTATGATGTGATAGTAATCTGGTGTCGTGAGAACTGCACAGTAGATAGCTGCTAGTTAATTACAGTAGGGCACAAGTAGCTGTCTAAGATGTAATACTAGGATAACCCGGGCATGCAGTACAATATACGGGGCGATCAGACAGTTAGAAATGTGGGAACGTCAAAGCTTCCCATTCAATTCGAGCTAGATTCTCTTTTATTTAACCGCTGAGTAGTACAGTACAGTACTCGAGTACAGTATGCCTCCTCCACACATCAACCGTCGGTACTGATAAAAAGAAATTATGGCAACTTACCGCAACTAACTAACTAAATATTAGTTGGAAGTTCTCACCTCCCCGACCCATCGCTACAGTTCAAGGTGACAATTTTGAGCAGGTGATAGTTCGTGACGCGCATTGTATCTATAATACTTGTATCATACCTGCTCTGGATCCAGCCAGGAAGAAGAAGAAGAAGAAGGGGTCGGAAGCTATCACGTTCTGTCCTTTACGGGGGAAGAGCAACTTCGCTATTTAAGCATTCTTGCGCAATTTTACCCGAATCACGTTTGTTGTGTGGTAAACCCGTTCTTGGTCTCTCGAGGAATTGGGCGAGTCTGGCTCATTAGACTGACCTTAACTTAAATGGTGGATTATCATGTGTCACAGAAACAGTACTCGCATAGTACTCGTTACAGTGCTCCAGGCACGATTCTGAGGGTTGCAATTTCCGAAACAAGTACGTGCGCTATGCCAAACTATAGGAACATGAGCGCGCGGTATGATACTTGTGAAAAAAATAAAAATAAATACCCTTTAACGGATGAGATGGACCATCGGATGAGTAAGAAGAAGAAAATCATAGAGTGATAAAGTGTGATCAAAATGGGTTTCCTTGCTCTTTCACCTTTGGAAAAGTCTGAGTAACCTGGCTACTCCAAATACGAGTTCTCTTAAAACGCGAGGGATTAGAGAAATACCGGTAGTGGGGGCAACTGGGAGCCATAGTGGGGGAAAATGACCGACGGGTCAGTTCTTTGGGTATTTATCAGGATTAGGCCGTCATATCTTGATTGAGTAGGACCGATCCGGTGATACAACATGATATGACACGACGCAGGGCAAACAATGGAGGCCTCAGCCGTGCCCTTTGGCACTATAAGTTATTATGCGTGGGAAACGTCAACGTCCCTTTCAGAGTATGGGTGTATGGGTATGGTACTATATCCATCATGAAAAACTTTTGTTGTTCCAACGTCTAAGTACATGAATCTAACGTCTGCCGGGGCCTGAGCAGTGGTCTATGGTGAAAATCTAAACATCTAAACAATGGGAAGGGAAGCGAACAAACAGACAGACAAAGTTTATGACGACTGGGAATAAAAGCGGAAGAATGGCAATCAAAAACACAACAATACGGTAACCCAAAAACAAGCTCCCCAATGACCTAACCTGTAGTCTAATTTATCCATCATCATCACCATCATCATCACCATCTCGGGGGATGTTCTACTCAAGTAATCTATGCAAATCCAAAGGAAAAGGGGAAAAAAAAAGAAAAGGAAAAAAGTCTAAACATCAGCACTAGCTGCTCTCGCAGCGTTTCCGAAAATTGCGCAAATCTTTCCATCATCATCCGCGAGGTTTAGGCGTGACTTTAGCGCCTCTCTCCACGAGAAGGTTGATGATGTTGACGTGTTCTTCAGCCCAATGAAGTGGGGTCCAAAGGTCATTGTCCTGAGCATTGATGTCGGCGCCGTTATCAAGGAGTAGTTTAACCATGGAGACAACCGGGGTCTCACAGGCGAGGTGCAAGGGTGTGGTGCCGTGATTGTCACCGAGTCCAATGTCGGCGGCTTTATCGATGAGGAGTTTGACCATCAACTCGTCTTCAGCTGAAACGGCAAAGTTGAGAGCTGTTCGCCCTTCCGAATCCGTAGCATCGATGCCTGCGCCGTGAGAAAGGAGGAGGTGAGCGATATCATACTCTTTGTTCTGTGCCGCGGTGTGTAGAGGTAGGGCCTCCCCGAACTTGGCTTTGATGTTGGGGCTTGCCTTGTTACGGAGGAGGAGCCCGACCATTTCCACATTGCCAATGCTGACAGCGCAGTGGAGAGCAGTTTCCCCGTCTGCGTTTTGAGAAGAGATATTGATGCCACGGTCCATCAATAGCTGGGCTGTCAAGAGTTGACCCTCTTGAGCTGCGACGTGTAGGCCAGTTCCTCCAGAGAAATCCTTGATTTCCATGTCGAGACCGTTATCAAGGAGGAATTCAACAATCTCAAGTTCGCCACCCTTAATAGCGTCCCTGAGCAGACTCTCGTCGCAAGTCGTGGGAACGAAGGTGATATCTGCACCCCTGGACACCAAGAATTTCGTCATGGCCAATTTTCCGGTCCACGCTGCCCAATTGATTGCGCGGAATTCTCCCTTGCCGTTACTGTCGAGGACAAGGTTGGCCCCTTTCTTCATTACAAAATCCACAATATCTTTCGAGCATTTTTTCTCCTCATCACGAGTCTTTTCGCCATCCAAATTGGCGTTTTCGTATCCAGCCAGCTTGATGGTAGCCCCTTTCTCAAGAATGTATTGCACCATATCCGCGTCTCGGTTCGCTGCAGCGTAGTATATAGCTTTGGTGGCATACTCGGGGGCTGCGGCGAGCTTGCAGAGGAGCGGAGACAGCGTAAAAGCGAGGCGAGTGTTCGTCTTGAGAAGAGAGCTGAGGTCACGGGCATCGTCTAGGTTGTCCGCTACAAGGAGCAATAGCTCATCAGGGAAGTTAAGCAAACCCATTCGCTTGTGGTTGCGTTAATCCCTGGCACTGAAACTATCCGTCGGACCTACATTAGGGTTAGCCAAGGGAAGTACATCAAAGGACTGGAGAAGAGAATGTAAGTACCGGCTTGGATCTGGTTGGCGAACTTGACTGGCTGGGAGAAGAGGGTCTTTGATTGTCTGTTGACCACGAGTTCCATAGAGATGAAGGTTGCGCGTTTGATTATAGCGAACCTTGTGTAAAGGTGCGCAGAGAGATTTTCAAGGAGGTAAAGCACTTTTTTTTTTTTTTTGACGGAGGTGGATTTGTCGCTAGGAGGTGGATGTAGAATGAGGAGGAAAAGGACAGAGAAGCAAAGGACAGGGAAGCAAAGTTTTGGGGGAGAAAAAAAAAAAAAGGGACTAGCGCGGCTGGAAGGTTTCCAGAATTGGAACCAAGCCTTCTTCTGACTCCGTGGCACGCCCTATCACTCGCCGGAAAAATTTCATGTTCAGGGTTTTTACAATGGTGGGGGAAACTTGTAACCGGAGCACATCCGATCAGAAAAATACCCTACTTCAAACTGCTAAGGCTCCTCGACAGCAATATTTAGTTTTTTTCTATCTTGACTCATCTATATACAATAAACTGGAAATTTAGAAAATAGAAAAGCATTTTAAAAATATTAACTTTTGGGTGAACTATAGGGGTTTAAGGTCAGGTGAGTGAAACACAATATCGCTACCCAGTTATTTTCTATTAAAACTGCCAAGCTGCTAGTCCATATCGCCAGGAAAGCGAAATTAACTGGTAGTTAACCGCATTGGGGTGATGATTAACGCGTATTCTTAAGCAGAATGAATGTCGTCACTGATCCGGTTTGAGGCTTTCCCCCGCCGTACTCGAGATACAGGCCGGGATTACTAAGCTTGCTGTTGTGCAACGTTGCCATAAGCTTTGATGCGTTGCTATCCGCTTCAGAGCCCCATTCCTGGCCAGTTACAGCAAACCCATGCGGGAGGAGAGAGGATTTACTACGCCTTCTTGGGGATCCAAGTAAGACTTACTTTTGCGATTCGCTGGTGATATTTTAATCGAGATCCCTCCCAATATGAGGATTAGCTGCTGAATGGTAACGGTAGGATTGGCTATACTCGAGTACTAGTATTTTATTGGAATTCGCTTGCGCTTTGTCTGGAATTTCGCAGTTCTAAACTGGGGGATA
Source organism: Tuber brumale (assembly GCA_014065205.1). Classification (NCBI taxonomy): domain Eukaryota; kingdom Fungi; phylum Ascomycota; class Pezizomycetes; order Pezizales; family Tuberaceae; genus Tuber; species Tuber brumale. Next base: position 576,715 of record JACCEG010000039.1, on the reverse strand, counting down.
GAAAACAATGGGCATATATAAATATATATAATAATAATAATATTATATATATTTTGGGGGGGGGGGTTGCTGAAGCATAAGCCGACTTCACGAGCATCTACTCGAGTACGGCACTTCAACAAGGGAGCCTTCAGGCCTGGCCTTCCTGCGGATATACAGTACGGTATACAATGTAGAGAAGGCTAGGGAGCCCTAGATTTTGATTAAATTTTTGATTTATTTATCCAATAATAATTATGTACAGTACGAGTGCAGCTGTCAATGAATTGATTAGCCTTCTGGGTTCACCCGGCCTCTGGGGGGAGGTTAGGCATTCTGCTGTGGTACAAGTACCGGTACCTGATGAAATGCTCCGAATCGCATCCGAGGAGGGAGCCAATAAATTATTTTTTATTCTTGTACCCTGTTTGCTAGGATTACTGCAGCATTGTGTGACACGGGTCAAGAACCAGATCCGATCCAACAAAACAGCGAACGATATCGAGTCCTTTGCAAATGCCATTGGTGAGGCTTGGACGGATACCAAGCTTTTAATGAACGGTACTGTACATATATGAGATATGTGCTATAAGATCTGACGCCGGGACTCCGTTACCACGGGCAATACCTTAAATTTATGCTTCGATAGAAGGTTTTAGGAATGCATTAATCGCCAAGTATTGTACTGACCTACCATATGCAGAAGACCGCTCGACGGGCTAGGTGCACTAGTTTGGATTAGCTTCTATTTGTTGCCCTAACTATGGACCCAACTTAGTATCATACTAGAACTGATAGATCCTCATTATGGGAGGGTGCCTTGTTCAGGTCTCTGCGTTGGTTCTCTCGGAGGCTCACTACCGTAAGTGCTGGGATAGACAGAGCATGTGATAGGCAGTCCAAAGTTTCCTCCTCGGGAATAGGGGTAGGGAGCGCACTGGGACACCTGCTTTCCATGACAAATGAGTATCATACACTCGTTCTGTCATGACGTTAGTGAAATGGGCTAGGCTTGCAGGGAGATGCACAGGGGTACATAGAGACCTACAGTCGCACCTCGCTGTCCCGGATGGCCAAAATCCGGCCAAAATCCCAAGGATGTGGCCGGGACAGCGGGTTATCCGGGCCAACAGATTAGTTTTTGGTGCAAGAAATTATTAAAATTCAGAAGATTTTGTCTGGGACAACAGGGGATCCGGGAGAGTGAGATCCGGGACAACGGGGTGCGACTGTATGTTGAATCTGAGTAGGGTTAGTAGACTAATTAGTGTAAATTGGAGTATTATATAATAAATAACCACACTAGGGGAAAATCATAGAGGAAAAATCGCGTCCAGAAATTTCTGCGAATATCTACGACAACAGAGGAATTCTGCAAGATATTAACGCAAAGAGGTCAGCATCTTCCATGGTTAAGTGGGAGCACATCGTTGGGTACGCCATGGTAGGGGGGTTCCGAGGGATGCGTTTAAAGGAGATTACAGCAGAGACTAGGATGCTAGTAAGTACCTATCATACTCAAATATCATCAAAACAGCAGACAAGTGAGTAAGCAGGAGCCAAGATTGTTTAGGTGAAAGCCAACTCTAATAGATGCCAAGAAGGCTTAGGGCCTGAATCCCCATCGCAGACGGAGATTTGTCTAGAAAGGCACGGTTATGTTCTTTTCATTTATGACTACTAAGAACTCACTTTGTAAGGAATGATTGGGTAAAGTAAGAAAGATTTGTATAACAACATATTATACCGTTAAGGTCTCATCTCAGTTGTTTGGTGTTATCTAGGAGCTTGGAAGTTTTTTTTAGTTATTTGTTTTAAAGTACAATGGTCATGTTTAGCCAGGAGCTATGTAAACTAAATAGCATCCATTAGACCTTGGGGAACCCTCTTCGGATGACTGCATTTCTCCTTGAATGTTTCAAATTATTCATTGTCGCTAACTTGTGAACCAAAATGAGCGTACAGGAGTGCTTTGGCAATCATGAGTCCTAGCACCATGCGGTAAGCACATGGAGGACACCTAGCGCCTTACTAGTGTGAGCTCAAGATGTCCTATCGTATGATACCAACCAGCTTCGGGCTGCTCAGGCACATCCCCTCCATGAGCTGAGCCAGTCCAGGCTCAAAGTTAGGCCCCGCCTGTAGCAAACACCGCCTAATCTGCGCCGGAAGAATCTCAACCTAGATCCTCCACCTCAAGGCAACCCCGAACCCTTGCTGTCCCCTCTCCACAAAATAAAAAAATAAAATAAGAAAAGGGTGGGCATATCGGGGATCTGGCCCGAGTGGTTGGCAACATAACCCCGGGCCCTTTCGAGTCGATCGGCATGGCAGGGTGCGGCGCTAGAGCTCGCCGGGCTGGTATCATTGCGCTATACGCCCATACGGACCTAGGACTCTTTTGTACTTGTATATGACCAGGGAGTGGTGATTTTCGCAACACCTGTTCGGGGGAGGCAAGTGCTCTGGTAGTGGGAAGCTTGTGTCCGCGACCATTCCTTGTAAGAAACAAAAAGGAAGAGGGCGCCAGGCCTTGCTTGTACTGTACATCGTAGTCTACTCGGAGAGGCAATTCCAACATCCTGGCATAAGGTTCGATTATTCGAGTCCTTACGTTAGGCTTTCAAGCACTCCTGATACTGATGGGGGCATTGTGTTTGAACAACGGAATAGCCTGGGCAAGACTACATACCGGCTATTGGGGGTAGTGGGCCCCGCGGCTATGTGCATTGTAGCTGGTACTGCACTACCTCCGGTTACCCCTCCCGGCCGCTGAGGCAGATTCAGCCCCATATGGAGAATAGCATGCCCCGACCGCATATCCCCTACAGAATTAATAGCTCTTGATCCGGGGGAAGGTCAAGGTTAGCCCCCCATCACGGCAATGGGTGGTAGAATTGGCAGTTTTAGTTGTTTTTGATATCTTTCGTTGAAGTCTGCCAGTCGTCATATCCTTTTCTTCCTGTGTTTTGTATTTCCGACGATAATTGTGTTGGCAGTTGCAGACCCAGAGGGACTGTAGGATTGGGAGACATAGTGGTGCACTATTTCTGATTCGAGCAGACAGCCTACAAGAGATGCTAGAAAGGAGTTTCCGCAGCAGACTCGTTTCCGATGACGCAATATGTGGGGGTAGTTGGTTCGATTCATTTTAGTTGAGTGGGGTCGACCCGTAATTTCGAGCTCCACAAGCACTTATGGGGGAGGAGTGTATTCAGCTGCCGAGGGTGACCGGCAAGCGGTCCCCAGTCTGGATTATAGATAGTAGGCTCCTAACTTGCTGTCTATCCGGCCGTTTAACGGCAGAAGGAAGTAAAGTACCCTCCCCCTATGGGTGAAATTAGCGTGGGCCTAGGGCGCTAGTGCTGCCTGGGAAGTTGTGGAAGGAAGTGCCCTCACGTCCCCATTTCCGAGCTGGGACCCGACTTGCCTATGGCAACTGGGCGCGGATCGGTGGGGTAGGTCGCTTCTATTAGGCATATTTTATGTTTGTAGGAAGGGTGTGGGAGGGGGAGTTTAGGCTCTTGTTTGACTCTAGGAGGGCCTGGCGGCGAGTGATAGGCTATGATTGCTTTGAGGGGCCTAAGGCTGGGAGAGGTATCCTACGACGTATCATACATCGATAAATTTACTAGTTGGCTGTCAGGGAATGAAATTAGGTTGAGTTAGGGAAACTGTAGTGCAATCACCAATATGAATTTAATTCTCTTACCTAAAGTTCTCCTGAGCAGCCTGTCGAGAGGCTTGAAGAATACCGTATCAGGTGGTGCGGGGAGGGAGGGAAAACTATTGCTCTTGCAACCTAAGCAGCGCGGTATGAGTGGCTTTTGCACTGGGGTCTAACTGTAAAACTGCAACTGTCATGATATAAATTGGTGGTAGCGGTAGTAAATTGATGGCAGTATAAATGGGGTAAAAAGGAAAAAAAGGAAAAAAAATGTTACCACTCCGTGCAAAAACAGCGGGGATTTTTTTTGGGGGGGGGGATTTCTGGAAAAGGAGGAGGTGGGAAGGGAATTGCGATGCTGAAAGGAGCGAGGCGTCGTGAAATATCATGGGACATAAACAAAATAAAATAAAATCCACAAAACTGAGAAAAACTAAGCAAGGTAAAGAAAGAAGTGACTAGATCGAAGAATTCTGCGAAAATCTCAAAGAAAATGCTTCCTCAGCGGCCGTTGGCGATGGTATCTGGCCTCCGGATAGCTAGACCGACCGAAACAACTCACACATCCCATGGGGCATGAAACCCCGCACGTCCTCTCGCCTACTCATAATTGGGTGATGTTTGTGGGTATAACTGTTGCATACTGCCAAAATTTGAGTTTTTTCTTCTTGGATCTTGGTGCCATGCAGTAGTGATCGTGTCCACAAACGTCATTCAATTAAGAGCATAACGGGCGATGCTAGCTGGTGGAATCGCGTGACCTCGCAGGACGTGGACCTCTCGCAGTCTCCTTCGATTGCTCGGCCGGGGAGTAGGTGCTAGTACTCCGGGCGTGGATATTGAAACTATCATAAGTGTTGCCGCTGTTTTGGTTGTTGCTACCAATGCTCTTGCTCAAACCCATCCAGGATAAATGCTCGGGTTGAGGGGAGCCTCGGGCGCGGGGTCTCTCGAAATTGTTTTGCCGGCGTGTCCCGAAAACGACGATATCAAGTACCCACTCGAGCCTATATCCTCGAAAATCCGGGGTTGGAGGATCCATGGTAAGTATATGGTCAGAGTCTAGAGGGGCATATTTTTTCTTTTTAAACCAACAAGTTGCGCAGTATTTCTATCAACCAGCCCTCGCGGGCTGGGGCCGAATTGTGAATCTCACTGCTAGACATTGGCGTAATATGCACCTGGGTGTCCTCCGGTCCAGAGCCTAGATGAGCTAATTGAACCCCGAATTGATGATTGTTCGTGACCCTGTTTAGTAGGCTTAGCAATGGCGAAACTTTGGTGCCAGTGCACGAAGACTTATGAAAAAGAACAGACCTGGGCGGGATTTGGACACCTGAAGAAGTGGGGGTTCACTCTGTTTTCTATGTTCTTGGTTGGCTCTTGAGAAGATATAGGGCGAAGTTGGAGGTAGTTAGGATCAAAGATGGCTGTGGTATAATAACGAGCAGAATCCGATGTGGTTCTTAAATATAGAACAAAAGCAGCGTTGGTTTTGTGAGGCCTTGTGGTGCCGGGCGCCTGAAACAAGAATGAAAATCACAACGAACACTCCTCAACGACAACAAGGTTTTTCGAGAAACAAACCCGATGGAGCTACTCAGAACCAGCTCCTTCTCAATTATATGGACACTGATCTTTTATTGAGTCAGTATTGGTTGGGAATAGTAAGAAGTTCATCCCTTGGGACGCGAACGTACAGTATATACAGACTGATGCCAAGGCATTACGTTTTTGTATGTATTACTAAGTAAGGCGGGGGAACAAGAGGTCGTTTTTAGGTGTCGATCACTATCTCCGCACTGGTGAAAATTTGAAAAATTTCTTGCCACCCCTGTCGCTACCCGAGATGGGGTGCTTGGGGTCACTGCTGCAGTTCTCATAATATGTCCTCGGCGTGCTTTTCATAACGAGCACGTCTTGAAATATGCGCGACTGCGGAGCTCTACTCATAGTACCGGTAACTAACAGGTCTTGAGGACGACAGCAGCAAGAAATATAATACAAGCATCTGGGACTCGAGTACCGTGGCTCTCCTAAACTCAAAGGCCAACTGCTTGAGCATATGAGCTGCGAGTAAGAAGTTGTGTCCGAGCCCCGCGACTGCAATTTTTTTTACCCCACTTTTCGCCTTCTCATTTAGGAAGGTTAGAATGTTGGTTCAGCACTAGACACAAAAATCTCGCGACCCTGCTCGGCTACTCAACTTGGAGCTTCATAAGTGCGCTGGGATAGATCTCCTTCCTTGTCGTACAAAACTCCATGGTTAGCACCCTACTGCATTCTCGCAGACACACCGGCATCAGTATCATTCTACTCTTGGGTCTATTCGAGTCGAAGAACACAAGACCCGCTATGCAGGCGAGCGGGCGCCATTGCCTAGAACGACTGTATCCAGAAAGTGATGATACCCCTGCACGGAACTCCTGGCTGTGGATCCTTTCATTGTCCTTGGGAGGATGGTGCAAGATGCGCTCATCGATCCTGCAGGCTAGGGCTGAGCACCCCACGGATACGGCCCCGATAGGAAGTAATGCTACCTTGGGGATTTCTACAATACCCGGAACTTGCTATTGGGAGCCCTATAGATCCTCTTTTCTCAACTGGTTGAACGGAATAAACAACCGCGGGAACAACGTATCAGGACCGGATACTCCAGAAGTGCTGCGTAAAGGTACAGTCAGACAAAAACCTTTGTGAAACGAAACCCACTTTGCCGGATTGCCGGTACCGTGTTACTATGCGGGGGGATATGATATTGTGCAGTTGGTGGTTAATCCAGTATATTACCCCGACGCACCTACCCGGCATTACCAGCAATTGGTAGCCTGTATGGCCGTTGAAGAGACAAGGAGAAACCCTGTTTCACTAAGCCTTTTGGCTGGTGACTGCAGGGTGCTTCTAAGGCTGTGGGAATACCTTACAGTGAACTACTGTACTTAGGCTTTCTATACCACCCAGGCCCTAACCTCATGTTCGTAGAAACATCACAATGCCCAGAAACAGACCTTCTTCAGGCTGCTCATCAGGACTTTCGACCCCCTTGGTCGTATACTGGTTCGGTAGTATTTCAGGATAATAAATATATTGAACCCAGAGCTTCCGTATCATACTCTCGCATGTGAAAAAAAAGCTCCCAACTTTCCCAAACTCATACTACCGTATGTCGAAGGGCGGCCAGTTGATCGACCCGGAAGCCACCCGCTACCTTCTCTCTCATAATAATTGTGTGGCACTAATAACCAACTTGATTCTCTAGGTGGCCTTCCTGCCCGGAATCCTTACCTAAAGCATTCGGTATGTGAGCGTTTACCAATCGAATGCAATCTCGATTACCCGTAGTAGAGAACTTCGGCTCAAGAGCTAAGCCTAACTTCAACCAAAAATTTCCGAGGGGTTGTGCGGGTTGAAGCTGAGATCACCCAGTTAATGCATCTTTCCCCCGTCACCATTTTTGGAAATGGAGATTTCGGAGGTGATTAGTACTAAAGGAGTTTGTGTGTAGAGGTGGGGCAAGGATGTGCTTTTACTCGTACGGTGGCTTCTAGTGAAGGTGTATTCGAGTTCAGGTATGGTATCTTGTGGATGGGTTCTGGGGGGTTGTTGGTGAAACGTTGGATTATTCAGCGGGGCATGTTGCGATTTTTCGCCCGGAGGGGTATGGTGTCTGGTAATTATTGGTCTTTTCTAATCATGCGGCCGAGGTGAGGTTGGACATTCACATAGAATACGGTAGTGATTGCCGGGTTGTGGGTAGACGTCTCCGAAGTAACAAGCTATGGGATGCATGATAATTTCATGTCGTAGGAGATAAGTGGTAGCATATGGGGTCAAACAGATACTTGTGAGGACTTGGAAAGATCGTCAGCCTGTGATCGATCGAAAGCATAAAACATTTCATGAGAAGCTTCAAAGGGTGATATTTCATGATGGAAGCATTGATTTCAATGGCCAGACTCCACGTTATATGGGTATGCGATGACTGCCAGGGCATGTACCGTACAGAAAGAAAATTGTGTGAAACTCCTGTTTTTGTATCATATATGATTATTAATTATCTTGCTCTACATGGGCTCGGTATTGGTCCGGTGATGAATACCCTATGTTGGTATCCAACTCTGACTCGGCCATGCGAATTCGATAGAATCCTGAAGAACCTGAATTACCGATATTAGCGCGCATTCCACCAGGCAATTTTTAAAAACCAATTCAACGCCCCGAATATTCTCAGAAAAGCCAGTTTACTCCCCCCCAAACCCCATCGCCACCATCACATCCGAGCCTCCCAATAACTGGGGGGCCCATCCGCTTCGGTATTGACATGGGCCCTCTTGGATCCCACCCCTGCATATCCTCTCACCTGCTGTCCTCCTCACCCCGATCTGCATTGAGTGGGACCCCCGTCACAACCGCAGCAGGAGGATGAGTCAAGCTAGATAAAGGAAAACAGGAGGGGAAGAGGGCGGGCTGGGTAACTCGTTGAATGGATTGACTGTTGTCATCATAGCATGGGGTGTTGATTGGCTGCGGAGGGGGGGAAAGGTGTATTTACCGAGAGCCTGCGATATCTTATGTAAGTTATTTGCAATGACAAGAAAGCGAGTGGTAGATGTGATAAGATGGGCAAAGGGCGTGTTCAGAAAAGTTTTGGTAATTTTAGGTTCTCCTCAATAAAGTTCAGAAGCAGAACTGTATTTTTTTTTGGTTCATCATGAAATGGCGGGGGGTAATGAAGGAGGGAATGACGGACTTACAATTCAATTTTTCTGGTGAGTACGCTGGTGGGGCTGTTTTATTGACTGGAGAGCTAAGTCAGCAAATTGGTCTCCGTATGCTGTGGGAAATAGCTATATGGACGAAATAAAGGGACAGATCAGATGGTAGTGCATGTTTGTTTAATGGATCATGAAATTTCTCCGAAACAAATGTGATAAAATTTCCTCATGCCAGGGAGGGGAGGGATGAAGGACTCGGGGGGGAGATGAAAGACATACGTTAGTAGAGCGCCATGTGGTGGGATTGGGGGTCGGGGGAAGTGTTATGGATGAAATGGAACGTGAATGGTAGATGTTCGGGAGAAGTTTGATGGAGAAAAAAATTGAGAGGGGATATGTCTTGGCAAGACTGACTTGGGTGTGAGGGTTAAGCCCTATGAGTATGATCCAGCAGTATCATAGGATCTAACTTGGTTTGTTGAGCCTCAATCAGAGGGATTCACGCCTTGGGGCACAGTACCCTGCGGGTAGTGGGTAGTGGGGGGGCGGGGCAATCGAGTCGCCAACATCAGTGCATATCATATTATGATATCTGGCTTTTCGTCGAGACGGGGCGTTGCTTAGGTTTAGAAAAGACCCACTACCGGTGCGGAGGGACATTGAAGGTTTCTCTTGGGGGCTATTTATCTGATCTCTATTTTGCTGGAATTGAGTATCCACGTTCCGCGTGCACGACCTCAATGCTTCTGCGAACCTACGCCGTGGAGTTCTAGTAAACAAAACGAAGACGGTATTGTATTAATTTTTTACTTCTATCCAAAGGCCTTGAAAGGCGCTGTACCCGATCCGGGGCTTTTGTTTTTCTCATGAGGCTCATCTTAGCTGTGAGGAGCAGAAGTATGACTATGCTGCCCTTACGTCTATTTAACCTTAACCTCAACAAAACGTATTTCTTAGCTATGACAGTAACTTGCTGAACGTCTACCGGATCCGCCGTTAGTTTAGCTTGGGAGCCCCTTTCCACCTGAAATCATGTGGGACTTTTATATCCTGCCGTCGCTGGGATGACGGGACGAATGTGGGGCCTCCTTTGAACAATGGCTTAGAAATTGATGTAATATGCTGTTATTACGGTCCGAATGTTGTGGATTGAAAAATTATTGTCAATTGGGATGAGCTCAGTGTTAGAGATAGAGGGGGGGGTAGAGTAAAATCATTAATGAGGTGGGAATATAAATTTCTGTAGGTTTTGGAGAGTCTCAGCTTGTCGTTCTGTTCTGTTTTTGATGTCCTAGTAATATCAAATTGGTTCCGCCCCCGATTTTTTTGGTTCAGCAAATTGCTTGAGTATACTCCTCTGGTCTCCTCAAGCTGGCCCCGGCCGACAAGAGTTATTCAAATCATGACACAGTGATATTCTAAGAACAAGGAGACATAAACGTCCAACTCCAGGAATTTGGTACGAGCACCAACAGGCTTGGTGCTTTGAATTACCCCCCCATCATGTGGGAGACAGAGGGGTTGGAGTTCAAATCAGTCAAGACAGGTTTGGCTCTGGCAGCGGGATTTTAGCACCATAGCAGTGCCGAGTGACCAACCTATCATTTCCAACAACGCCTATTGCACGTGCAACAGAGCTTCGCAAATACCCCACCATGTGAATGGGGGGGGGGGGGGGGTAGCACCGGATAATTCTAACTATGCCGAAAACAAGCTTGCTTGCAGCTTCTTTATGTCTTGATTCAATCAAATTTATTATCCTGGCACTTAAGAAAGACCTTGGATTGGCTGGAATTGTAAAAGGCTTCAGCTTGCGTACCCGATGCTGCATTATAAATGGTGAGTGTTATAGTACTTCGCCTTAGATGGGGTGTCAAATGATCAGGTCGCAGCTTTTTGATAAGTTGTGCAGTACATAATAAGTCTAGCGTGGGCTCCTCGAGGAAGCTGGAAACGATTATCACTTTTTGTAATTGGTTCGAGATCTTCAGCCCAATAGCGCCCAGCCCTGGCGATTGGGAGGTCCTGCAGGTGGCTTTCTTTTGTATTTTTGACCAAGTCGGAGATACCTGTTGATTCCCTTCTTTCTCCCTTTTTTGTTCTTGCCAGGCTTACAAGTCCCCGGCATGGTCAACCCCAACATACAGTAGGGGGTATGGCAAATTGTCTGTGCACATCTGGGGGCCCGAACAGTGCTCGAGTATAAATACTAAATTCAGGCTCAAATGCTCGGGTTCTTCGTGCCGTGGACCTGTAGGGATCAGGGCGGAAGGGAGAATGAGATCTGGCAAGTCCGGGAACTGCGGCAAGCAGATGGTTGGAGTGTGCTTATATGTTTCAGCCCTAAATGTTTTGTTTTTATGGTATAATAATTATGACATAGGATTGGTAACATCTCTGCCTTTGTCAGTCCTAGTAGGATTTTTGCACTTATGGTTATTTCTTGCGATACCAGTATGAGGATTGGGTTGAGAGTTTTGTAAAAAGTTCCCGCATGATGTCCTACATATCATAATACTGTTATGGGTGCGCGTCGATCTCGGTGGCGGTGCTCTACTTCGGTATCTCTGTAAGTTAGTTTGTAACTTATTTGGTTGACCGATTGGGTATAAGTACAAGTAGATCTTGGGCTTGATGTTCTCTAATATTTTGATACTAATTACAGTTTAACCATCGTATTCGGACAACATACCGGGATTCCTCTTGCTCTCCCTTCCTCAATCGGTTTTCCCTCTCTCCCTTGCACCGACATCGCTTGGTTTTGTGATACGTGCGGGACATTTTGTGGGTACCGGTGCTCAAGCGACACAAGAGGTGCAGTCGAATACAGTTGAACCTTCAAATGTCTCACCTCTGTTTTCCGCCCGAATACTGGTAGGCCTCTATTCTACTGGGGGGTTGCGTCAACTTTGAATTTCAAACCCCTAGTAAACCCGCACGGAAAATAGAGTGCTGCTCATACTCTCCAAATACGAACCCACTTGTTGGCAGCTGACAGTATCACCACTCCGCGATCGAAATTTCCTTAGCCACGGAGAGTACCGAATGCAGATATGTCGATATTACAGCTGAGCATACGTATCATATTGCCCTTTAGGGCTTGGCTCGCAGAGGGTCGTCTTTTCGGAGGTTAGACTGATTACCCCATATCACATAGGCACCGGTATCATACTCCCCCAGTATCAATTACTGGTACTGGTAGAATGTCCTGTCCGGTGTGTAGGGGACGGGGGAAGAAGAAAAGAAAGTAAAAAACTTTTTTGTGTCCTTTAAAAAGCTTCTCTCTAGACCGGCTAGAATAGGGATAAACTCCAAACTTCTGAATTACCGTTCGGAAATGGAACTACTCAAATTTCTACTTCATATCGTTCAGTACTTCGGCCTCCTGGGGCGTGGGGGCAGTGATCTCAACCAGGAGTTACTGGATGCTGGCGGCCTCCTTCCTGACCTGTCTGGGGTTGGGGGAGCAAACGCGCTGATTCCTTCCACCAGCTTCAAGTGTCCGAATTATAGTCCCCAGGGAATCAAGGAGAACCTAATATCTTGCAATACTCCTGACAATCGGTCGTGCTGGTTTAAGCCAAATAAGCGGTGGGCCCCAAGGGGTTACGATATCGATACGGATTTTGATTTTAGTTGGCCGGATGGGACGCATAGAGAGGTATTAAGTCTATTTTTTTCTTTTCTTTTGGCGTGGTAGGCAATGTCAATTGATTAAACGTGATTTAGTATTGGCTTGAGGTCACTGATGGCAAGACTGCTCCTGACGGATATGTTAAAACCAAGGCGAAGCTAGTGAATGGGACGTACCCAGGACCACTCCTCGAGGCGTGTTGGGGTGATCAACTTAGTAAGTTGGCCTCCTGTTATCGGGTGATAAGATTTCTGGCGGAGTTATGATACTAAACGAAATTAAGCTATCCATGTTACCAATAAGATGAAGGATAACGGCACCACTATCCATTGGCATGGCTTCCGGCAGTGGAACACCAGTGAAGCTGATGGCGTAAATGCAAGTGATACCTCGCGAACAGCTATCTGCTCTCCGGTGGCTAACTGAAAATCACAGGGAATCACTCAGTGCCCAATTGCCGTAAGTTTGCCCGAAGCCCGTGCTATAAGGTGCCACAGTACTTAAGGCTCACTACTCTCGTAGCCGGAACACACCTACACATACAAATTCCGTGCAACGGAGTATGGGCACACATGGTATCACAGGTAGGGCCAAAATCGAGGCTACCCATCCAAAGGTCAAAGTTCGTTCTAACGGCCTTAGCCATTACTCCCTGCAATATCCCGATGGAGTCCTCGGTAAGCGATTGCCTCACACTACTCTGGTATCTTATTCTGACATCGATCGACCCAGGCCCAATGATCATTCATGGTCCTCAAAGCGCAAACTACGATGTCGATGTTGGCACGGTCCTCGTTAGCGACTGGTCGCATGAGACAGCGTTCATTGACTTCTTCGGAGAGCTCACAGGCAACCCCCCGCCAATGCAGAGCAATCTGCTCCAAGGAAGAGGTATGTGCATATCATACTGAAAAGTGCCTAACACAACAGGCTGACTCTCCATAGGCCGATTCCCTTGTTTCCAAGGGGACCCCAGATGTGTTGGGCCTCCTGGAAATTACTACGAGCTTAAGTTTGAAAAAGGGAAGAAGTACCTATTGAGATTGATCAATACATCTACTGCGTCACAGTTCAAGTTCTCAATTGATAACCATATCCTCACGGTTGTTTCTGCGGACTTTGTGCCTATACACCCTTATCAGACGAAGTATTTGAACATCGGTATCGGTGAGTATCACCTATCCGTTGGCCACCGGTCACGGCAATGCCGAATAAATAGAAGCTTACTTCGCATCTTAGGCCAAAGATATAGCGTAATTGTTGAAGCGAACCCCTCTGGCCCTGATGAATCTGTAAACATGGACTACTGGATTCGAACAAGTAATTTCCCTCTCCTTCCCACTGATATACATAGCTAACAGCCCTCAAGTCCCTGCAGTGGGCTGTAATAGCATCCGGTTCCCCGTCAAGCAAACCGGCATCATTCGATACTTCTCTAACTCCACATACACCCTCCCTGTATCCAGCTTCTGGGAAACACAAAAAGATCAAACGACGGAGCCTGATGACTGCGACGACGAGGACATGAAAAATCTCGTACCCGTCGTGCCGAAGAGTTTGGTGCCCGGGGATTATGCAAATAACTATTCCTCCGATACCTATGAAGTTGGCGTGACAGAGCCGACGGTCGCGGATCCCGTGCCACACGGTAACTATAGCAGATGGGATATTGCCACGCTTCCTATGTAAGTTCTTGTCCTAGCTAGCTGGCGGCAGTCGTTCGTTGGTTAGGGAACGGAGCTGACGTGCGTGATATTACTCACTTAGGTGGCTCGAATGGGGAAACCCAACTATTTTGAATCTTGATAAGAACATTAGCAATATGGGTCAAGAATTGTCGATTGTCCCCGAGGATTATCAGAATAGGGTATGTTTACTGCACCTCTCCTCGAGGCAGGTTCTTTCTTTCCTTTTCTTTAAAAAGTTGTTCAAACGCTGACAATATTTTTTTATTAATAGTGGGTTGTTCTAGTGATTGTCGGTAAGTTTGGATGCCCATCTTTGACCACATTACTGTATTAGCCTCCGAGATGCCAACAGATCCCAGGCAATTTGTCGCTTCCGTCTGGACATAACGCTAGAAAGAAGTCTATCCCTACCAGACACCCTATCCACGTCAGTCCTATCCCCAAACTCCTCCACCCCCTGATCAACTAACAGCATGTGATATACCAATAGCTTCACGGCCACGACTTCATCCTCTTGGCCCAAAACGATACACAATGGGACGCTTGGAACTGGACCGCTGCCGACGCCTTCAACAACATGAACTTCAATAACCCCCCTCGCCGTGACGTCGCCCTCTTGCCAAGGGATGGGTATATCGTTATAGCCTTCAAAACCGATAATCCGGGACCATGGGTTAGTTTCATAACATACCCCCCCACATACCCCTAAAGACAAGACTGACGATTTTTACTATCCCCTAGCTTGTACATTGCCACATCGCCTGGCACGCTAGCAGCGGCCTCGCAATGCAGATCATGGAAGATCAGGAGAACATCGAACGGACGATTAGGGACAAGAAGGCTATCCAGGAGACTTGCGATGCGTGGAATAAATGGAACGCTACTAGGAACGTGGAACAGGATGATTCTGGGGTCTGAAGAGGACAGCTTGTGTGCTTGGGTAGTATGGTTTCTTCTATATTGGAGGGTTTTTTTTTAGGGAATGATAGTTATGGAAAGAAGGCATGATATTTACTGGGTTTTTAGTCTCAAGTGTCTGTGGCGCAATCGGGTGACTGCTCCTGATTTCTTGCACAGAATTCCGAGCTTGGACTCTGGATAGAGAGGTGGTTGTGTTCGTATGCTAGAGGTCCTCATCACCAAACATCACTCGAAGCCTCTGGACTGAGATATTTTTTGTATACGTAGCTAAATTTACCGGTGGTGTTGAGTGCTATACTTGTGACGCATGCCTTTGATTGAAGCCAGGAAGGAATATTAGTACTCCTGTGTATCACTGTGGCACCCGTCCAAATCCCATTTTACCCTCAGCCAAACCTACTGTACCTCCACCGCCGACATTCCAGCAATGATATGATTATCCCTTCACACTCAAAGCGATCCCGCCACTACTAGTCAGCTATAAACGCCTATATTCTCTTCTCGCTCTCGAGAATTCACCCGCTCAAATGGATAGTAAGTGAGTTGGGGTAAATCCTTCCTTGTCCTTCGCCTCTGGCGAAAGGAAGGGGGGAGGGGCACCGGTACTCCTTTCCGACGGCTTTATTCCATATAGCAAGATACCTATCTGGCGCGGTACGCTGGTTGAGGTGTTTAAGAAACAACCACGGCAGCCCCCGGGCAATTGCCGGGACGCGAGCCCGAAGCTCAAGCCCGACCACCCCCACCGCACGGAGCGGGATACGACAGGGGAAAAAAGGGAGGCCACGCCCCACGGGGACTTGGAGATTGAAAGATCTGACTTGCCCTGCCCTGGCACTGTAGGGCTCCGGGGCAGATAAGTCACGTTGCCGGGGGTCGTCACGGAATCGGAGAGTGTCAGGGGGACGGCGCCTGCAGCGTCCGTCACTGCATGTATCATACGGTTCTGAGCAGACTAGACAAAAAATTGGTGTTCGGCAACGCCTTGGATTTTTCACGGTATGGAATCTTTGCTCTTAGTGTAGAGTAAGGGGAGGGGAAGTCTGGTTTTTGTTGTCTTCTGGTTATAGAAGGGATTGGGGGGATATATTATCATATATGCCAATAGGGGTAGATTGGCGCCCCTCCTTGTTTGAGGATTTTTGGGCGAATTTGACCCAGGGTATGAGTGCCTGGTTCGGAGGTGTGGGCAGACTTGGGATGAACCAATTGACGGGTGAATGTGTGATACAACGTAAAACATACGAGCACAAGTAGCCAGTGATGGGAGTTCGGAAAAACCAAGTAAGATATAGAAAAAGAAGAAAAAAGAAAGAAACACAACCCATGATCATCACCCATAAATAACTTTTGCTGAAAAAAAAAAGCTTGTCTAGCTAACTTTCCCGCCTCACTATCCAATCCCGCCATCTACCCCCTAAATTCCGCAGACCCCCTCGGGAAAACCCTCTTATAAAGACCTACCACCCCATTAGCTCCAAATTCTACCACCACCGAAGGCAAGGGGAAACTTACTTATAGCAACAGCATCCTGCGGATTAATCCTTCCGTCAAACGTAGCCTTAAAATACCCATGCGTTCCCAGACTTTCCTTGATAAATCCGCTCCTCCCGCGCTTCGTGAACAGCGGCAGCGCTTTAAACCATGCCACATCCTCCGCGTTGAAGAACATGTATCGCACCGTTACCAGCTTTTTGTGGATCTTAAAGGGGTGGCCGGTAAGGACTATGCGCTTCGCTATTATGCGACTTTGGTCTGCTGACAGGAAGCTGCCTGTTCCTACTAGATTCCATGCTTCGGAGGGCTCAGAGCGTTGGAAGTAGATTGCTGGAGCGTTGCCCCAGAGAAGGGGGCCAACGAACGTTGCGATTGAAGTTCGGCTGGGGATCAGGAAGCGTTCGAACTTCGTCACGTTGTTTCTTCCTGCGGCGTTGGATTGGCTGTAGAGTGGAGATGTGAGGAGGCGGCGGGGGCCGACTTGCACCAAAAGTTGGTCTTTGGATTTTATGGGGGTGGAGAGGCTTGAAGAGGGAGTTATTGAGAGGTTTACAACGGCTTGTTTGTGTTCGTGCCTTAGGAGGGAGAATATTGTTAGTGGTTTGCTGGTGGGGGTAGGGGAGTCGGCGAGGTTGGCGGGGCCGTTTCGGATGTAGATTTGGACTTTTGTGCCCGCGGAGACGCCGCCGACGAGGGCTTCACGGGTGAGCTTGTTTTTGGCAGATTTGTAGTCTGTGATTTTCGCCAGGCGATCCCAGTCTGCGGGCTGGAAGGGGCGGTCTTCCTCTGTTTCCCAGGGGGATGTGCGGAGGGACTTTAATCCTCTATATCGGCTAAGGCGCTCGCGGACAAGCACGTTTGGATGAAGCTCTACCTCGTCAGGGAATTCCCGATCTTCAGCTAACTCGGTCGCCCGGGACTTGCGGAATTCCGCAATTTGCTGGAGTTCCTGCTCCGGCGCAGGGTCCAGGAACATCTCGGACTCAGCATCGTCACCGAACCCGGTGCCAGCTTCAGTCATTGCCCGTGGTGCCAAACCTTCCTCGCCGTCTTCAGGCCGGAGGGGGGGCTCATCAAAGGTCATATTCATGTCTTCATTGTTGTCTTCCACCCCAGAGTCTTCGCTGTCAATGTCGTCGTCTAGTATCCAGGCAGCTTGGTAGGCAGATGTTCCTTTGGGAAATTTTCTTGGACACCTTGGGGTGGCGGTGGTGGGTTCGTCGATTTCGTCATCAAAATAATGGTGGTCATCTAAGAGGACTCCCTTGCGGGATGTGGTGGTCATTGATGTAGGGGCTTCGGATATTGTGTGGTCTGGGATGTCGGTGTCTGACATGTGGGCCTCTTCTGGAGCAAGGTCTGCTAGGTCGTCTTGCGATGCTGTGGGAGCGTCGAGGACTTTGGGGCTTGGCGTGTCTGTGTCTATGGCCATTGTGTCCGCGGATTCCGGAGAATCAAGGCATTCACAGATCTAGAATAGGTGGTTAGTTGCTCGTTTATGGAAGAATTGGCGGAGCTGCTCCGACCTTTTCAATCTGGAAATCTCCGTGCCCGGGAATGTGTACTAGTCTATCTGCTTTCAGGCCTTTCCCGCGGACCACACCACCGATCACGAGACCTTCCTCCTCGCTCCATCGCACATCATCAGCAAGCAGATAACTTCTCGTATCTCTCCAGTGAACACCTTTTGGAGTTGTCGTGCAAAGTGTGCGGGTGACGTTAGATGACTCCTGTTCAGACTCGAGGGCGTAAATTTTGTTTGATACAGGGAAGAAATGTGAAATATAGCTAAGGAGAGATTTCTTGACATCTGGTCGCCGTTTAGCTGGCTCAATGGTTTCGAGATGCTGTAATTATTAGTGCAAATTCAGTCTTCTAGAGTGTCGTATAGAGTTATTACCTGAGCCACCGGGATGGTGTTTGAGATTCCCTGCCCTTCAATACTGCGTAAAAGGAGTTCCCCATGCTCGTCGACCTCTTGTTTGGCGGAAAGAATTAATACTACGAAGTCGGCCACCTTACAAGCGTCTAGGACGGATAGCAAATCCCGCTTCACCACAATCCATTGTATCTTCTGCTTGAACCTCTCAATTCTAACTTCATTAACCTAAGTATTTCATCCCATTGCCTAAGGGGCACACATACCTAGTCGTAATCGCCCCAACTTCTGGAATATCACCTTCCACCTCCTTCAATTGCCTAATCGCAGCTTGTGCGTCCCCATCCTCACACAATGGCACTACAGCAACAATTCTTGGAGCACCTTTCCGCCCATCAAATATTTTGGTCTCACGGATAAGATCCTTGTGCTTGTTTTGCGCTATTTGACGATTTTTATTTCGGCGATCCATTTTCGACATCATTTGCTGGTGGGGACTCCTCCGGTTGAGGGTATCTGGCTCATCGACCTTGCCTGTATATAAATTTAGTTTGGTTTACTTGGAATCTGTATGGCCACAGGCAGACTACCTTTACTCTTAGTCTTCAGAGAAGATTTTGTCGCATGTCGACTCTTGAATGATTTGTGAGATTGTTTCGTCGTGGATCTGTGATGATGCACAACGGAGGCGCTCATATTTTGCGATTTATAGCTGAATAGAAAATTCTCTAAAACACTGATCTCTTCGTTTCAATAATCGTCCTTAACAGTTTTTGCAGTTGGCTTTTGAGTTGATGCCGTTCTAGAAATGGGTGGTTGTATGCAAGTGTGGGGGAAATGCTCAGCAGTCCCACTATTCTCGGTTGAATTTTTTTTTAAAGGGAAAGCAGTGGTTACCCGGCTAATTACCGCAAGTAGAATTTTCGAGGTCTTGGCGGGATCTACACTCAATTATTTCCCTAAAATTTCACCTTCAAGCCTTTTTCTTTACTTTGTGAACAATGCCGGAATCCCAACTCAAACGCCTAAAGGCATCGCTCCGGACTGCGGGTATAACCGGCCAGCAGAAATCAAAGAGAGCAGCCAAGAAGCAGAGGCAATCGACTATTAAACACGACTCTAGACTTGACCGAAATGCTACGTTACAGACCATTCGAGAGGAGTTCAATCCTTTTGAAATCAAGACAACTCGGGAGAAACATGCGGTTATTGGGAGGGGCAAAGCTAAGGGCACGCAAGGGCGACCAGGTTTGAGCAAGCAGATTGGAGAGGAAAATGTGCGTTCTGCGAGTTATCTCGGGAGTTACAGGTGACTAACGCAATTGTGTACAGAGAAAACGGACATTGTTGGTCGAAATGCAGAATAGGAATAAAACCGGTGGGATCTTGGATAGGCGCTTCGGGGAGAACGACCCTACAATGACACCGGAAGAGAAAATGCTCGAGCGATTCACCAAAGAAAAGCAGGTGCGTTACTAAAAGGTGTTTACGGTGTTCGCTGACTGATTATGTGCCTGGACAGAAACGAGTCCGTGGCGGTGATATATTCAACCTCGACGACGACGACGAGCTGACTCATTTCGGCCAATCCCTCGGCGGTCTTACAGATGATTTTGACGCTCAGAATGACTTGATGCTCTCGGATGATGAGCCCATCCGAAAACGGCCGTTAGATACGGAAGGTTCAGGGGATGAGGATGCCTCCCCCGAGCGCAAAAAGAGTAAAACTGAAGTCATGAAGGAAGTGATTGCAAAATCAAAACTTCACAAATACGAGCGCCAAAAAGCAAAAGAGGACGACGACGAGGAACGTGAGAAATTGGATGCGCAGATGAATGACATCTGGGCACTTTTGGGGGCTAAAAAACCGTCTACTACTGGTCCGGCTACGGGAGCTAATAATGAACCCGTGCCCGGACGGGAAGAGGTCAAGGCGAAGTCTGAGGCAGACCCTAGCATCAACCCAGAGAGGCTGGCGAGGATGGAGGGGAGAGAATATGATTATGATGTGGCTGTCCGGGAAATGGCCTTCGACAAGCGCTCGAAACCAAGTGAGAGAACTAAAACTGAAGAGGAGAAACTACAGGAGGAGAGTGAGAGATTGAAGAAGCTCGAGGAGGCCCGCCAAAAGAGGATGAGAGGAGAGGAAGATAGTGGGGATGAGAAAGAAGCCCTAGGTGGAGATGACGAAGCAGATTTGGGGGATGCGGCCGAATACGGGCTAGGAGCTGGTGTCCCTATGGCGCCTGTTGGAGGAAACTTCAATCCCGACGAATTGGTCGACGGCGATTATGAAGTTTCGGAAGATGGGTATATTGATGTTGACGAAAACGGAGAAGCTAATGCTTCTGATGCAGAGCATTCAGATGACTATAACTCTGATTATAGTGGTGTAGGTGGTTCTGATGATGAACTTGAGGAGGGTGAAGATGATGATTTCCTTGGGGTCCTCGGGAACAAACTGGGAAAAGTGGGGACGGAACCAAGCGTCCTCGATCTTTCAAAGGTGGATTGCAAGCACAACAAGCTTGCATTCACCTTCTCCTGCCCACAAACGCATGAGGAGTTTCTAGAGATTGTCAGGGATATCCCAATAGATGATCTTCCAACAGTTGTTCAGAGAATTAGAGTTCTCTACCATCCCAAACTTGATGCTGAGAACAAGCACAAGCTTGCTGTAGGGGATCCCTTGCGACCAGACTGAAGTATCATGACTGACAGATATCCAGCGGTTCTCTGAAATTCTCCTTCAACACATACTCCTGGTTGCTAATAAAGCCCCATCCGCACCGCCCTTCAAGCCCTTAGAAACTCTAGTCCGCCATCTCCATGCTCTAGCAAAATCCTATCCAGATACTGTGTCAAGGGCCTTCCGCGAACAGCTAAATATCATACATGAACAGCGCTCTACGGGAGACTTGAAAGCCGGGGACTTGATCCTCTTCACCGCGATTAGCACGATATTTCCCACAAGTGACCACTTTCATCAAGTCGTCACTCCAGCAATGATTGTAATCTGCCAATGGCTCGGGCAAGTGTCCCCCAACTCACTGTCAAGACTAGGAGTGGGGACATATCTGGTAACAATGTGCGTCGAATACCAACGCCTATCAAAACGATACGTCCCCGAGGCCACGCATTTCGTCCTCCGCGCGCTTTCACTCCTCGCACCTGTGAGGCAGGAGAAGCTATCAGGCACTTTTCCGTATGAGGAGCCAGAAGCGTCACTACGGATACAAAAGCCCCTGCAGAAGGAAACCGTGGAAGCACGCAAAATGAATTTTGCAGACATCTTCAATGCGGAGGAGAAGAGCGGAGCGGATAGGCGCGATATTCAACTATCGCTTTTGGCAACGTTGGCAAGTTTACTGGAAAGCATGGCCGGCCTCTGGGTGGGTAAAACCGCCTTCACAATGATTTTTGAGCCAGCCTTGGAAATCATAGAACATCTCCTGCATAAGAGTAATAAATCCTCCATCGGAGGTACTTATCGAGAAAAGGTTACATTCCTTTCCGTCACAGCTTCCTACTTTCTAATGACTTAACCAGCTAACACCTCCCCCACAGCTCCTCGCAACCAAAGCCGGTTTAGAAAGCCACCTCCTCCACGCCCGCAAGAGCCTCCGGCCCCTAACGCTGCATTACCACCGCCCCCTCCCGATCAAAACCTACATACCGAAATTCGAAGAGACATACTCCCTCGACAAGCGCTCCTACGACCCCAACACGGATCGCGCTGCCCTGTCAAAGTTGAAGGCGGAGCATAAGCGTGAGAAGAAGGGTGCTTTGAGAGAGTTGAGGAAGGACTCAAGGTTTATTGCTAGGGAGAAGTTGAAGGAGGATAAGAAGACGAGTAAGGAGTATCATGAGAAGATGAGGAGGCTCACGGCCATGATTCAGACGGAGGAAGGGGCGGCGGGGAATGAATATAAGAAAGCAAAGGGGAGGAAGTGAGTGTATAATATGGCAGTGTGAGTTGAAGGAAAAATGGGAGGAGGAAGGGAAAGCTTGTATATAGTGTGTCGCGGATGCTTGGTTAATAGTACCCGGGTGGTTTAGTTGGTTGAATGCTGGTCCCCACAAAATAATATCCTGGCCGATGCCCTCGAAATACTTGGCGAACAAAGCACCACGCACCCTTGGCAAAAGCCTACATTATATTGTGTGATGGTGGCCATTTACATTAGATACCGGCCTTTCTGCCGTTGAATCACTGAGTGAAACTTTCAAGGTCATTGGTAGTGAATTAAGTTACCGGACATCGACTCCTTAGCATGCCACTGGGCAGGCTCTCGTTTTGCTATGTAGACTGCAGTATGATAGCTAGGAGTGAAAAGATGCCAAACAAGTTAATAGTAAGAATAGGGAGTGTAAATTCAATTATAAACTAACAGGCCGGCAATCCATAACACCACCAAGTGCCGTAGAATACCACCCCTAGGATACTAGTATTCAAAATCCTGTATATTCGGGCACCTAGCTCAAGCTATGGTAAACCCACTACGGTAGCAGCTACGAGTGTGATACTTGTACCACTAAGTTGCCGGTATCTTAAACTGGGAAAACGAACCCCGAATAAATTGATCGCCCTAACCCCCTCTCCTCATAGAGCATCAATATACCAACCCCCGCCCCACCTCCCCCGCACCCCGCGTCTAATCCCAGCGCATGCAATATCCTTGCGTGTGGACAAGGTCTGTGCACGTGGGTAGCTCCACAAGCTCTTCTGTTTAAACTTGGTTTTTGGCATAGCTTGCGTTCGGGGTTGTGTAGTTATATATGCGTCTTCTGCTTGTTGTTCCCTCAAGGTTGGACTGGATTGGGTTGAATACTGGGATGTTGGTTAAGTCGTTTGCCCGGGCTGGGCTTTTCAGGCACAGGCACCGTTGTCACGGAGTGGGAGCGGGAGCGGTAGTAGGAAAGAGGGCACTGTTGGCGGAGAGCTACTACAGAGGACCTACAGAGGTACATATTCCGTCCTGCGTGTCCAGGCATTCCGAGGTTCCAATGTATTTAACTTATCATACTACACCAGCCGCCTTTACTAGACCTAACCACAGGCTCACACCTGGCGGAAATAACCCGCGAGTACGGGGACTCTCTCGCGTTCGCTCCCTCTTTCCTTCCTCATAACTTCCAAAGCTAATGTTACCAGCGTAATCTCCTCACACCAAAACACCCGCCTCACGTATTCCTCCCTACACACACAGTCCACCTCCCTCGCCCACGGCCTCAAGAGCCTGGGCGTGCAGCGCGGCGACAGGGTCGCTGTCTCGCTAGGGAATAATATCGAGTTTGCGCTCGCGACGTATGCCATATTTAAGCTTGGGGCTGTTCTTGTACCTCTCAACCCCTCATTCAACACCACACAAGTGGTCTCTGCCCTAAACCACCTTTCCACCACACACTTGCTCATAGGACTTGAAGCAAACCTACCTTGGAAGCCACCAAGGAGTAATTCTGGATTGTTAAGGGAGTTAGTGCCTAGTTGTGAGAGTGTGGGAGCGGTTGCCAGTGAGTTGGTGCCGTCGTTGAGGAGGGTTGTTGTTGTTGATAATATAAAGGATAGGGGGAAAGGGGGGGATGGCTTTAAGGCGTTTTCGAAGTTTCTGGATGTGCTGGAGGATGGAGAGGGAAAGGCGCATTTGACTGAGGAGGGGATGGGGGTTGATGACGTTGTTAACATTCAGTTTACTAGTGGGTGAGTTGTGGTATATATGGGGGATAGAAAGGGGGATGTGGAGGCTGATGTAGGGAGAGTATGGTAGGACGACGAGTATGCCGAAAGCTGCGTGCTTGACTCATCATTCTATACTGAATAATGGTAAGAGCATTGGTGATAGAATGCTCTTGACGAGTAAGGATGTTATATGCTGTCCTCCGCCGTTATTCCAGTATTCCTTACTCCTCCGTCCACCCCTTCCCACGCTCACTACTAACGAAGGACCAGCTGCTTTGGTAGCGTCCTAGGCTACATGGCCTCCGCGACACACGCCTCCTGCATCGTATTCCCCACCGAATGCTTCGACGCGAAGGCAGCCCTTCATGCGGTGCAACAGGAAAAGTGCACAGCACTGTACGGCGTACCGACAATGTTCACGGCGGAGCTAGAGCTGTTGGCCAGTGGGGAGGTGGAACAGAAAGGGTTCGAGCATATCAGGACTGGGATTGCGGCCGGGAGTAGTGTTCCAAGGGAATTGATGAAGATGTTGCATAAGAAGTTGAATCTGACAGAGCTGAGTATATGACCCCCTGAGTTTGGTTGGTGTGGAGGAAGGGGGGGCTAATGAAGGGTTTGGTTGGGGTGGGAGTGCAGCCATATGTTATGGGTGAGTGAGATACTGTGATCTAATGGGTGATTGTTTAATGGCTGATAGGGGTCGTAGAATGACTGAAACTTCGCCGGTTTCTGCGATGACTACCACCGATGACCCGCTTGAGAAACGAGTCGATAGCGTTGGCAGGCTAATGCCACACACCGAGTGCGTCCCCTCCCCCCTCTCTTCTTCCTGCTAACATTCACGGATAGAGCAAAAGTGGTCTCCGCCACCAACCGCACCAAAATCCTCCCCATAGGCCAACGCGGCGAACTGGCAGTATCGGGATACCTCTTACAAAAAAGCTACTGGAACGACCCAATCCGTACGGCGGAAGTCATGGCTAAAGACGGGAACGGGAAGTTGTGGATGCATGTAAGTGATTTTCCGCGCCGCCTCTACTGCTTGTTCTCTTCAGTCATAGGGCTAATTAATCGGGCGGACCGGGTAGACCGGAGACGAAGCAGAAATGGACGAGAACGGGTATATCAAGATCACCGGGAGATTAAAAGATCTGATTATTCGGGGTGGGGAGAACATTGCAGGTCCCCGAGAATCTTAAATTAGTGTTGGTATTGGGCTAATCCTCCCAGCACCCTCTCGAGATCGAAAATTGCCTGCTCAGCCATCCAAAGATTCTCGAGTCTTCGGTTGTAGGGCTTAAAGATGAGAGATACGGAGAGGTTGTCGCAGCGTTTGTGAGGAAGGAGGAGGGTTTAACGACGGATGAGGTTAGGGAGTGGGTTCGCGCGAAGCTATCGCATCATTTGGGTATGCTATAGCATGCTCCCAGGCAGCACCTGAGGTATGGTAGGGAAAAGGGCTAACCAAGCGATAGTCCCGCAGTACGTATTCTGGGTAGACGCCTATCCCAAAACTGCCAGCGGGAAGATACAAAAGTTTGCATTGCAAGAGATGGGGGCAGAACTAGTTGCAAAGGGGGGGGGGTCGTGATATGATATGATGGGCAGTGGATGATTTAATTGTAGATAATTATGAATATCTGATCCGACTTGGTGTGTATATGATACCCATTGATTGGTCGAATAGAGGGTTACGTTTTTGATGTAGTATCGTACAGTACACCGCAGGTCACTACCTTACCACGCGTGGAGAGATGTTTGGGAAAGCCCATAATCGTCATTTCTTCGCCTTCTTCGCCTTCTGTCCTTTCTGGCCAGCACTCTCGCCAGCCTTGTCCACCGAACCCTTCTTCGCAGCGTAACTCTTCCGCACCCAGTCCGACACGATACCCCTGACTGGACCAAAATCGTGCTTCGGCTTCCTAAACACAATTCATCAGTATTCCTCCCCCCCACCTATCCCCGCACAGATTCCAACATACCGCATATAGTACAGCTTTGCCCTCCTCGCCATCTTCTCCTTCCGCTGCACAAGATTAATACTATCGATGATGGGCGAGTAAATCTTCAACCACATCTCCACCCCCAACTTTGTTAATTGGTCCCTGAGCAGGATCGAGGTGTCAATACCGCGCCGCCGAATATTCAGCAGCACCCCTGAAAATGGTTCGCCATTCTTGCGGCGCACGTAGACGATGTCGCCCGGTCGGATCGCCTGCGGGTTTCTCCGAGAGAAGAGCTCTGTGCGGGAACCACCCGGATCCAGGGCTTTGATCTGTGCCGCCGTGAGCGCGGATATTGGGTCTGTGGTTGGTGGTCTGGGGGGTGGCGGGTAGATTTTTATGCGGCGGCGGGGGAGAGTAGGGTTTCGGCGGGTTGCGAAGTGGATTCGAGATGGGGGGGTATAGGTGGTGGTTCTGGAGAGGGTTGAGGCAGTGCGTCGGTGGAGGAGGGCGGTTAGTGGCCAGAAGGAGGGTTTGGAGGTCATTGTTATGGGATGGTGGTGATGGCGATGTGCTCTGCGTATTGGGGATCTTTTCTAGGATCGATGGTTTTGCATAATAATACTATGTTGAGGCTCCTAATGGTGGGTGGGAAGCGTGATGGGTAATACGCGTAGTGGGGCTTCGGTTAGTAGACTACCCGCGCTCGCAGCGGGGGAGAGAGGGTTGCTGCCAAGAATTTGCTTCATACATTTGGAATTCCTAGAAATTTTTAGAGGACCCTTTGAGCACCATGGCTTCTGGAGTGCATTTTCGGATTGCGACACATTCTCGCCGGGTTTTATCACAGGGAGCGGTGAAAACTCGGGGGTTTGCTTCTTGTCCTTTGCTCCTACGGTTAATCGGTATTTTCTCTTCCTTCCTCTTTCCCAATTGCTTTCTGACAGACAAAGGTATTCTGACATCCCCCCCTACCCGATAGAACCACTACCACAATTCAAACCGACCGTGGATCTAGAATTGGGTAAAAAGCTCTCCAAATTTCGGCAAGAATTGGTCGTCCCCTCTCACCTCTTGTTCGAGCACAAAAAAATGATCCGGCAGGAACGTAACCATGCGAAACTCCTCAATGAGCCCTTCTTCGTCGAAATAGGCGATGAGAAGATCCAGCTTCTGCCAAACACCCGCAGACTGGGTTATCTCGGCGCACGAGAGGTCACGGATATAATCAAGGCAATGAGCAACCCGAACGAGATTGACAACATCCTTCCCTTCCTGCTGGGTCTCCGGCAGGCGGGGGTCTTGCTGAAGGAAGGCCAAAAGCAGAAGATTATCCGGGCTTGTAATCTTAGGGGACGGGTGGACTTGATAATCCGGATCGTCAAGAATGTGAAGAAATACAACTTTTATCTCACCAAACCCATCGCCCGGGAATGCATGCGTAGTACATTGGTCGAGCAGGCGGTGCCCGATAAGGAATTCTCCGCGAGTGCGGTCCAGCATGCTAACCTTTTTATGAAACTCTTTGTTAACACTGCCATCAAAGTTGATCCGGCCGAACGGCTAAAGCGGGACCCGGTGGTCGTTGGAACGGCGCTGGGTGTTTTTGCAGACAACTACCTCCGCTATAACGACAAAGTTGACTTCGAGGGTGAGACGGAGAAATTGTGTCGCCTTCTGAAGGATCAGTGCTGGGACCAAGTCGAGTGGGAGTGCCCGGTGCCGATGGAGCACGAACTCCCGATCGTAAATCGGGAACAGCATGTCAACAACCTCCTGACGGAGCACGAAAGCCCAGTGCCAATGAAGCACAAAGGCCCGACCGCGAATCGGAAACGGCATGGCTACAACCTCCTAGGGGCCGTCGTTGACTACACCCCAGTTCTTGAAGGGTTGCTTGGGGCCAAGGACTTACTTGTCGGGGTCCGTGATTTATACCCATGGCTGTCGGAGCAGAGCGAAAGACTTGCGGAGAGGATTGCAGAATGGAAGCAACATGCGCCTTTGAAGGATATTGTATCGGGCTCTCCTAGGTTGAGTATTGATAATTATAGGGCTGCTGCGGAATTGATTCAGCAGAGGGAGAAGAAGAAGGCAGGAGAGTTCTTCGAGGAGGCATCCGAAGAAGGTACAGACGAGGGGGCCGTGGAGGGGGAGGCAGTCGATGGCGACTTAACTGAAGCGCAGAGGAAGGAGTTGGAGGAGCTGGAGAAGGGCATGTAGATTCTCGATTTTTGTTGAGTAAAAGCTCTTCATGTATGATACTGTCTTATACTTCCAGACCTAGAAATCGTATATGAACCCTCAACTCCTTCCATCTGATACCCTAGCGCTTATATGTAAATGGATCTTCTGTAACCTTAATTCAGGGTGAGGGTTCGAAATTTGATATCACCGGAGGGTCAGGTGACCATTGCTTGGCCATGGTGGGGCAACGTGGGGCATTTCCTCGATTTGGGAACTGATTCATCTCCTCTCGTCTCAGCTCGAGACGCCCGTGATTTGACAAGACAAGACAATACAACCAAGGTCATCACCTCTCTACAGGGATAGATAGACAATCACAACCATGGCGACCACCATTGCTATAGATCCATCAAATGCCTCCAAGGCTACCCTGAAGCTTGAGAATGTATGGCTTATTTCTTACTACCCCGCCTCTTCTTCCCTCCAACTAAACTGCTGTACTGCTCTGGGTATCCCGACTAACAACCATCCACCAGACCGAAAAACGAGACACCCTCATCGCAATAGAAAAGAAATACCAGGCAAAATGGGTCGAGGACAAAATATTCGAAATCGATGCGCCTACTCTAGAAGAAGACCCCACAACCAACCCAGAGGAACTGCGTGACCGCCACCCCAAATTCTTCGGTTGCATGGCATACCCATACATGAATGGAAGCCTGCATGCCGGACACTCCTTCTCCCTCAGCAAAGTAGAATTTGCAACCGGTTACCAGCGTATGAAAGGAAGGCGGGCCCTGTTTCCCCTCGGCTTCCACTGCACGGGTATGCCAATTAAGTCCTCCTCCGATAAGATCAAGAGGGAGGTAGAGCTCTTCGGCAAGAACTTTGAAAACGTGCCTGAGGAAGAAGACGAAGAGCCGCAGCCACCGCCAACAAATCCTGCGACGAACGAAGACGTTACCAAATTCGCTGCAAAGAAGGGCAAAGCTGCGGCGAAGGCGGTCAACTTGAGGTATCAGTTTCAGATTATGCTGGCACTAGGTATCCCCCTGGAGGAGATTCATCGGTTTGCCGAATCGGAGTACTGGCTCAAGTACTTTCCGCCAGTCTGCATGAGGGATTCCATGAGTTTGGGGTTGAGAATTGACTGGAGGAGGTCGTTTATCACTACGGATGCGAATCCGTATTACGACGCTTTTGTACGCTGGCAGATGAATAAGTTGAAGAAACTGGAGAAAATAAAGTTTGGTAAGAGGTATACTATCTACTCACCGAAGGATGGTCAACCCTGTATGGATCATGACAGGAGTGACGGTGAGGGGCTTGGGCCGCAGGAGTATACGGCTGTTAAGCTAAAGGTACTGGAGTGGGCGGAGGAAGGGAAAAAGGGGGTTGCTGGTAAGCTCCCGGAAGGTGCTGAGGTCTTCTTGGTTGCGGCTACATTGAGGCCCGAGACTATGTGGGTTTCCCCTCCTATACCTAGTTATGAATTTTGACTGACAAAATTAGGTATGGTCAAACCTGCTGCTTTGTCGGTCCTAAGCTTTCATATGGCATTTACCAGGTTTCATCTACCGAGTTCTATGTTTGTACCGAACGCGCCGCCCGGAATATGGCTTTCCAGGGTGTTTTCCTTGAACGGGATGTCTCCCCATCGGTTGGCACCCTACTAGGCCAGTCTCTTGTTGGTGCTCTGGTTCACGCACCTCTCTCGGTACACGAAGGTGGTGTCCGTGTTCTCCCTATGGAATCTGTCCTTGCTACCAAGGGCACTGGTGTAGTTACCTCTGTACCATCTGATTCTCCGGACGACTATGCTACCGTCAAGGACCTTGCTAAGAAGGCCGACTACTACAAGATCAAGAAGGAATGGGCAGAGCTTGAGATTATTCCCATCATCAGGACCCCTTCATACGGGGAGTTGACGGCTGAGTTCCTAGTCAAGAAGATGAAGATCAATTCACCAAAGGATTCCAAGCAATTGGCTGAGGCCAAGGAGCTTGCATATAAGGAAGGTTTCTACCAGGGGACTATGCTCATTGGTGACTTCAAGGGTGAGAAGGTTGAGAAGGCCAAGCCTAAAGTTCGTGATATTTTGTTGAGCAAGGGAGAGGCATTTGTTTACAGTGAACCGGAGGGCCGCGTTATTTCACGCTCTGGAGACACTTGCGTCGTGGCTCTTTGCGATCAGTGGTATCTTGACTACGGAGAAACGAGCTGGAGAGAGAAAGTTGAGACATTGGTTGGCGGTGAACTCAATACGTTCCACGAGGAGACAAAGAACGGCTTTATGGCAAATCTTGCTTGGCTAAACCAGTGGGCTTGTGCACGCTCTTATGGTCTCGGAAGTAAGCTTCCATGGGACTCTAAATTCCTTGTGGAGAGTTTATCGGATTCGACTATCTACATGGCGTACTACACTATTGCACACTTCCTACATACTTCTATTGATGGTGCTAGTATTGGCCCTGCTGGTATTACTCCTGAGCAGATGACCGACGAGGTCTGGGACTATATCTTTACTCACGGTAATCTCTCCAAGGAGGGTGTCAAGGAGTCCGGCATCTCAGAGGAATGGCTTAAGAGACTGCGCAGAGAGTTTGAATACTTTTACCCTCTTGATGTCCGTGTTTCGGGCAAGGATCTTATCCAGAACCACTTGACCTTCTTCTTGTACATTCACATAGCGCTCTTCGACCCACAATACTGGCCCCAGGGAGTCCGTGCGAACGGTCACTTGATGCTAAATGGCGAAAAGATGAGTAAGCATACTGGTAACTTCCTGACCCTTGAGGAGACGGTGAAGAAGTATGGTGCCGATGCTGCTAGAATTGCGTTTGCCGACGCTGGCGATGGCGTTGAGGATGCGAATTTTGAGGAGAAGGTGTGTTTTGTCCTTCTAATCCGTGATACAGTGGCTAATTGCTCTAGGTCGCTAACGCAGCCATCCTTCGTTTGTACACCCTGAAGGAATGGTGCGAAGATATGGTCCGCGATGCCGAAGCCGGTAAACTCAGAGAAGGACCAAAAGACACCTTCTGGGACCGTGTCTTTGAAAACGAAATGAACCAATTGATTGAGCAAACCCGTGAGCATTACGAGAGGTAAATATCCTCCACCTCCCGTTTCTCCTCCACGCCCCATCACTCGCTAACCTGCCCATCCCAACATAGCACATCTTACAAACTCGCCCTAAAAACCGGCTTTTACGAACTCCAGGCCGCGCGCGACACTTACCGCGAAGCGACTGCCACTATCCGCCCACACAAGGACCTGATATGCCGCTTTGTCGAAGCCCAAGCCCTATTAATCACTCCCTTCGCCCCCCACTGGGCAGACTACATCTACCGCGAAGTCCTCCAGAAGCCAACGAGCGTTCAAAACGCCCTCTTCCCGACCCTCAGCGCGCCAATCTCCACCGAACTCACCGCCGCCCTTTCCTACGTGCACGCAACAACCTCAAACATAACCTCGACCGAAGCCGCGCAAGCCAAGCGCAAAGCGAAGGGCAAATCCGTCGCCTACGACGCTAACAAGCCCAAGCGTCTCACCATCTTCGTCGCGCCGGCATACCCAGCCTGGCAGGAAAAGTATATCGACCTCATCCGGGAGGCTTTCGACACGCTCACGCTACGCACCGACGATAAAGTATTGAACACGCGCATCGCGGGAATGGGCGAGATGAAGAAAGCTATGCCCTTCGTGCAGGGTATCAAGCGCAGGCTTCAGGTGGAGCCGTACGAGACGGTCTTCGATAGGAAGTTGGTATTCGATGAAGTCGCTGTGCTCAAGGAGGTCATTGCCGGGATTGGCAAGGTGACTGGTGCGGTGGAGGTTAGGGTTGTGGTTATTAAGGAGAATGGGAAGGGAAAGAGGGTTGATGGTGCTGGTGAAGAGGAAGTGAATGTTCCGACTATGGCTGAGAGCGCAGAACCCGGGAATCCGAAATTTGAGTTTGAGAATGTTTAGTTTAGGGGTGCATGGTATATCACTCGGCAGAATGTTGAAATGTGGATTTCTAAAATGGGTTTCCTTTTTTTGTAGAAAGAAAAAAGAAAGAAAAAACTGGGTTTTCCCGATACTACGGTCTAAGTACCCATTAACTGTGAAAATCTCAAGCGTGATATAGTGAGCTGACGTCTACAATTTATGAAATTCCCCTCTGGAGAAACAACCACCCCCTCAATCAACCAACACCAATATAATAAAACTCCCAACCAAAAAGCGCAGCATGACACAAATTCTATTCTCACAAAAGCCCAACCAACACAACCCCCCCCTTCTCCTCCGGACCCCTTCCATCCCCTTTCGCCCCACCCCTACATTTCACAGCACACCTCATCCCTTCGCAAAAATCGAAAACAAAAAAGTCCCACTTCCTAAAAAGCCAACCCACCAAGATCCCTAACGCGCACGGGAAGTGACGACGGGTATTTTAAATAGGGCAATCCTCGTCCCCGCTACAGGGGGGGGTATCGGGGTGGTCAAGTCTTCGAGGTGCTTACTAACTAGACAGAGGTTTTGTTATGTATTATGCGCAGTGTCTTCGATTCGATCAATAATGAGGTTGGTATGATTACTGTGGTCACGGGAGGGGGTGCTTCAAGATTCGGGTTTTTGGGGCTGGAAGTGGGGGTGATATGATATGATGGGGTACTAGAGTTTGGACACTTAACGACTAGTAGGGAAGGGTGTGTGGAGCGGGCAAGCCTCCATGGGTAGTTTAGCGTAAGTGAGTGCAGAGGCTGGCGTCTCGGCTATTATACACAGGAGAGTGTGGGACATGGGAATCGGAAGACTCCAGCGCAGGAACATTTGGTTTATCAAAGCATAATATGTCACTCGCACTGGCGAGAACTTCTAAGGGGTTTCCTTCGAAAATGGACTCCCATCACTCTTGTTATTGAATAAGATGCCCCTAGGTGTGATGCAGCGGCTTGATTTCCATAATTAGTGTGATACAATAACCTTCTTATGATACAAAGGAATAGCCGTCTCATCAATCGATCAATCAATCAATCAATGATAAATCAAAACATTGGACCAAAGATACAACAAGAATCACTTTCACAAAAAAGTTCAACCCACTCTTCCCTTCTCCCTTCATGCCACTTCCTTCACAGCACATCCTTGGAAATCCCCACTCCAATTTTCGCAAACTGGGGAAATGGCTGCCCACTCACACATAAATCCTGCAACCCCCCCGTCATATACAAAAACACTTCCACTGTCTTCATCAACTAGCCATGTCCTAGAATGTAAACTATCCCCGTCCAGCCAGGGCCTCAGCTCCGTCGTTATAATACACTTCAAGGGGAAACATCCCGCCATAGTTTCCACCGTTCGACGTTTCAGTGAGTATGTCATTAACATCAACTCTCGCACTACTGCTCCGGTATCACACCCCCTGTTCCTGTACGAGAGTTCTAGCAGCTCGAAGCCAGGTGGGAGAGCGCGGAACACACGGGAGATCTTGTCCGGGGATAAACAAAGGCAGAGGCTCAGTTGGCGGAGGTTCTGGTATGTGTTCAGCTGAGCGATGTCCTGTACCGTGAAGAATGTTGGAGTCTAGGTGGCTCTGAGCACCCCCACTCTCCCCATTGGGTGTTTCTTAAGACGCTTAAGCAGAGGTATTTGAGGGTTTTTCTAGAATTTTTGATTGCTTCCAACATTCCTTGGGCCTCCTAGACGCCAAAGAAGAAGAGGTCAAGTTCTAGCACCTCCAAAAACTTACAGGCGTTGATCAGTTGGATTTTGCGATTTGCACGGCCTGGTTCGACTTCCACGCGCTTCCCTAGGGGCTCGTTGGCGGTTGTGATGGCGGTGATGGGGTCGACTTGCTGTCTTCTCTTGACGTACCTGACAATCAAGGAACGCAGGCCCCCATGGGATTTACCTTGCTCTCCCAGCTTGGATATCACCCCGCCGATACTTGTGCAATACTGAAGCACAAGATCGCTCAGATTCTCCATGCTCAAGAAAGTCCCCCGGCATGTTACTATATCTTTAAAGTTGAAGTTGGTGCAAGACTGGACCCGTGGTTTGTGATTGCCAATTTTTAAGTTCTCTACTAAATACCTGAGTCTGAGAAGCGGTCTCGCCTTAGCGGCCAATCCTACCACGACCAGCTTGCGAAGGCGTAACCTGCTGATTATCTCGCCAGTGTGTTGCAAGCTCCTTTCAGAACAGATCGGAGCCAGCCTAAGATTTTGCAAGTGGGAATAATAGTTCTTCCGCATCTTGTCCAGGAGATAACTCAGCGAGGACATAGTGTTGAACACGGGTAGCGGTGGGTCTGGATGGATATACGAACTAAGTATTAAAGTCTGGGCGTTTTTAAGCGCCAAAACTCCTTCGACCAGCACCGGTGGCGGTCCCTCGGCGCACCACCATCTATCAGATCAGTCCTGCAGAGACCTTTCTGAAGGGAGGGCCGGACAATGGGACAAACCTGAAAAAAAAAGACATTTGTGCACCCTGCCAGCTCCCGCCCAACGCAGCCATAGCCCAATCTAGTTTGGTTCCACCTCAAGTCTCCTAAGATCTCCATAGTATACAAGTGAGATTTCCATAGAGTGCGTCCCTTGAGATCTATGCTAAATGCGAAGGAGGTTGGGACTTTATCGGAGCTGGGGATCCTTGGGTACTAATTCCATCACAAACATATCGAGGGGTAAAATGCCAAGTAAGCTGCATGATGGAACCTTCTGCTGATTAGACAAATCACTGTAGGGCTGTGGCTGCTCACACAATATTTGACTATGAGGTGGAGAGTCTCGGGAGGGAGATTGTCCAAATTCAAGCGGGGGACTGGGTGTAGGGGGGGTGGGGGTGGGGGTGGGGGTGGTAAATTTTCGAGGAATTAGATTGCTCTGAAGATGACATTAAGATCTAATAATGGGAGAGTGGGGGGTGGGGGGAGTTTGTTTGTAGTTTGAGCTGATGGAAGTTAGGAAGTGGGAGAAACGACGAAGAGAAAATGGGAAGATCAAATGGAGCGTTAGTCTTTGGGTAAGTCCTTGGATGCTTATCCAACCACCGACGAGAGCGTTGGCACTCCTATCATACATGGCTAAATTTATTTGAGAAGTGAGCCGAGTGATTCGTGATGATCTCATAAATATATCAGATACCTGTCCTCGGGGACACCTTTGGACGAAGGGGAAAACACGGTAACCTCGAATCGTATCCCCTAGGCATATCTACCATCCCCCTTCTCGGAAAACATTTCATCGACATCCCATCGCCATCCCGTTTTGGTGACCAGCCCTTCTCTTCCTGCTCTAAAAAGAAAATAAACTATGATACATACCCACAATAAGTGTCCTTACGGACCCAGGGCCATGGCCCTGGGTGCTGTAGACAAGCCAATTGCTGACTGATGGAATACCTAGAGGACATTCAGCGAGGCCACATATCCGCGCGTCTCGAGTGATGGGTAATGATACACCTCCGGCTGTTTTGAGAACAGAGCATTGTCTGAGTTCTTCCCGTACTCCCAAAAGGCCCACCCCTGGGAAATCAGACCACCGGCAGTTGATAGAATTCGGGCACGAATACACCCGTAGGAGGTTGTGGTGGTAAGGGACTGAGTTCCTATTGGGATGCCACCGGCAGGCCGGTGATTTGTCCGGAAGGATTCAGTGCATTTAATATGCATGCGATCTGAGCCTGTTACGCCAGCAATAAAAGAGAGTTCGCACAGGTAAGGAACCAATCGCTATGCAAAGGATGCGGTGACCCCACCCCCCACTATGGCCCCAAAATACTACTAGCCACCCCAAGGCTCGGGAGTGAGAGGAGCCTGTATCTTTAGACAGATCATGTGATTCAGCGATCTGGTGTATTCGAGTAGGCTGTGTCGGGTCAAGAGGATTAGCCTAGCCTATATTGTGGTGTCGTGCTTTGTGAACAATATTGGCTATCCGTTGCCTCATCGATAAAATTCAAGCCACCCGCAAAACTCGCTCCATCAGTCCCGGGTAAAGAAACCAAGGCGCCAAGGTGGTCTCCATTAATGCCAACAGGATGCTGTACTGTACAGTACTAGTACAGCCCAGGGTAAGTCCCTTGAACGATCTTGATGCCAAAATTCGCTGACCCCCCCCCCCATTTTACACCAAAAATGGCTGATTTCAAGCACTCAAAACTCCTTTGAAAGCAATATAAAATTAACGAAATTAATATCATAGTGTAGGTAATTATCCAGACTCTCTGAGTAAAAATTATGAGAATTTTCCTTCTCCTCAATGATGGCTGAGAGCCTACTCGAGTAGAGTCCAGATAAGATACCGTTGCAATGTAACTTTTGTATGGCAACCTTATATAAAATTGTAGGTACCACTTGCCCACCATCATCACTTCTAGTATTGCACCATGGACATTTACTAACAAAGCTTGTCACTTGCAGGTAGTAATATCTAGATAGCCCTAAAAAGCCCCTCAAATTTCCCTATTTGTTTCGGAGCGATGGGGCTTCGGTTTCACATCATGATAATACCCATTTTTGGTGTAAAATAGGGGGGGTCAGCGAATTTTGGCACCAGCCTCGAACACACTCGAGCACTGTAAGTTTACATCTAGTGAGAAAGAGTCCCCAGCAACCGCCCCCAGCTAACCGAAGCCACAAGTTTGCGAATATAAATGAAAGATCCAGAGACTCAAAAAGTGTTCCAAAAACTCCGGAAAAGCTTAAAGACTATACATCACCGAATTCGCTCACCCAGCGCTGCTGACAAGAATGGAAAAGAGTGATATGATCACTGGCTCAATTGAATTCTTTGTGAGATTCTCCGGAAGGGGATGATTGGAACTTTCCGACAACCTCATTAGCCACCCGAAGCTCTACTCACAGGGCGATTCGGTGGACCATCGGGATATTTAGGTGAGCTAGACACCATTGGACGGCTCAATTTATGATAGTTGAAAAATCACCAGGACGGTTGTTCTGTCGGGGCTAGTCTAAAGGAATGCAGACATTCTAGGCGGCCGAGATACGAAAGAGGATGGCTATAGGCACAGGCCACCGTATCCAGCGCGAGAGTCCCAAGCCCCCATTGTCCGTGTTTGAGTTGTGGAAGTTGTTCCCCAACCAGGTTGCGGAGAAACTTATGGTAATTATCATAATATAATTATTATAAAAAAATATTCCAAGAGGATTTTATTTAGGTAGCATTCATTCCGGCAGCAAATGACACAGCTGTGCGAGCTCGGCGACAGAATTCGTCGGCGCTCCCCCCATTTTACACACTGTTGCAATGTACCTTTTGTATGGCAAACTCATATAAAATTGTAAGTACATACCATTTGCCCAATCTCATTTTTTCTGGTATTGCACCATGGACATTTACTAATAGAGCTTGTTACTTATGGGTGATAATACCCAGATTTCCCTGAAGACTCTAGCAATTTTTTCCATTTTATGTAGAGCGACAAAGCTGAGATTTCTCAAAGTGAAAAGACCAATTTCCGGTGTAAAATGTGTAAAATGGGGGGGTATGCCGAGGAATTTTGTCGCCAAGATCGTATCATACAGTACCGCATAGTGTTCCACCCAATGCCTTACCACTAGGGTACTGTACGTGTACTCTACCGGTATCATACTAGAGTTCTCTCTCGAGGATGATACAGCAGCAATACGATTGTCGTAGGATGCAAGCACAATACTCGAGTACAGGTTACTGTGCAGCAATCCAAGGCTTTCACCTCCGCCGGCCCCTGTCCGGAATGGTGTCCCTCCAAGGTTGATCCGTTTTACTCGTATACCGGTAGCAGGTATCCGGGGGTACCGGCACCGGCAGTCAAAAGTTCCCTACTCTAGGAAAGAGCGAAAAACAGAAAAAGGGGAGCTGCCCCGCCCTCTGAGACCAAGAAGCAAAAAAAGCACCAAACCCTGCTAGGGGAGGCACAACACCAACGATAACTTACAGTATAATAGCACTTTGCCCGTTTATTCGTGGCCCACTCCACCATTAGTCAACACAATCACAGCATGGAAAAACCAATACTAGAACAAGTTCCCTCAATTCAACCCTCGGATCAGGGTGGAAGGAGGAAAGTCTGCAAAAACAACTTCTTAGGAATCTTCTTTGTACTGCTTGCCGGTTCGATATCACTCGGAGGTTTTCATTTTAGGGATAGCATTCACGCGTGTGGAAAGTCGTACTGGTCAATTGAAAAACGGGTAGAGAATATTCTTCGGTTTACACCCTTGATTGGTGAGTAATATGCGACTTGAGCTGACGCGATCATGAGAAACGGGATGACTGACGTCTTTTGTCTGGTCGGAAAAAGATGGACATAATGATCTACCCTTCGCGATAAGGCATCTTTTCGCGAACAAGATTTACAGCGACAATTTTACCTTTGACACTTCATTGCCCTTCCAGGTTGACCTTCCGAGACTGCGGAAGGGGCGTGTTGGGGTATTAATCATTATTTACTTCCTCCTCCTCCCCCGTCTTGAGTAAGCACCGATTGATTATTCTCCAGGGTACCTTCTGGAGCGTGTTCGTTCCATGTCCCGATACTAAGGGGATAGACGATAAAGTCTACTACCCGAGTGTGCAAACCACTTTGCAACAAATTGACCTGGTCCACCGCCTAGCCGACGCCTACCCCGACCTCGCTCTAACCTTCTCTCCCCTCACCGCAAGACACGCACATTACCATGGCAAGATCGCCTCGGTAATGGGCGCCGAAGGCCTGCACCAAATTGGCAACTCGGCTTCTAACCTTCGCCTCTATCACTCCCTCGGAGTCCGCTACGTGACGTTAACACACAACTGCAACAACAAATACGCCGACAGCGCGCTCCCCGTAAACGATACTCTCTGGGGAGGCCTAAGCGACGACGGCAAAGATATCATCAAGGAGATGAACCGTCTGGGCATGATCGTCGACCTCTCGCATACCTCGCACGACACACAGATGGATACGTTCAAGATTACCAGCGCGCCCGTGATCTACAGCCATTCCTCTGCATACGCTGTCTGCGACCACCCCCGCAACGTCAAGGACGAAGCGCTGGAGAAGGTCAAGGAGAATAACGGCGTAGTGATGGTGAACTTTTACCCACTCTTCGTCAAGTGCGATGGCGGCGAGGCGAGATTGGAAGACGTAGCGGATCACGTGGAGTACATTGGCAAGAAGATTGGCTGGGAACATGTTGGTATCGGTTCAGATTTTGATGGAATTGAGAAGGTTCCGGTGGGACTGGAGGATGTTTCCAAGTATCCAAAGTTGTTTGAGGAGTTGCTGAGGAGAGGGGTCACGGATCGCCAGGCTAGCTTGATTGCGGGAGAGAATGTATTGAGGGTTTGGAGGGATGTTGAGGAGGTCTCTCGGAAGATGAACAGGGAGGGGGTTAAGCCCCTAGAAGACTAGGTGCATGAGACCTTGCCGCTCTAGAGTGTGACTGATAATAGAGGGCTTCTTACGAAGGATGTGTTATGATGCAAGGTTTGATAAGATGCTGGTGGCTGTTTTAGAATATTGAGTATTCTCGTGTGCTTGGGCATCTGGGCATAAACGGTTACCTGTGGACTCACAGGTCTACCACAAGAAACAGTGACACTTGT
Source organism: Tuber brumale (assembly GCA_014065205.1). Taxonomy (NCBI): domain Eukaryota; kingdom Fungi; phylum Ascomycota; class Pezizomycetes; order Pezizales; family Tuberaceae; genus Tuber; species Tuber brumale. The sequence continues at coordinate 537,343 of JACCEG010000039.1, read as the reverse complement.
AACAAGACGAGCCAAAACATGGAAGGAAAAACCTGCCCTCTTTCACGACACTCTCGTTTCGACCTGATTACACCACACCGACCAGAACGGCATCTAATTCTAAGCCTGATCATGCGGAACAAGACCAACTTCTGTACCGTACTCATGCCCAAACTCTCATAGATGTAATACCGGTACTATGGTATCCTGTCTTCACCCCCCTTTCCTCTCTCTCTCTCAACACTCTTTGATTTCAGATGCCATTCTCCCATGTATGTATCTAACTTATTCCTCCCTTCCTTTCTTCCTTCAAATATTCGACCTCCGCAGCTGTGCGAACTCTCAACACCCACGGAAATTTTCTTTTCTCTGCTATATACCGGGTGGGAGAGGGAGGTGGAGTATTTTTGATGTTGGTATCCCGTGTGGTGTGATGACCTAGCTTGGGCACCCACTGGTAGTCTTGTTGGTTATGCCCTGAGGGAAATGTCTACGTTTTTGCGAAGCTCCCCAGATGTGGAAATTGCTGCGTACCGGTAGTAATACCATAGCGTTTTCGGGTATAGTAGCTGCTAGTGGGGGCTAAGATTAGCCAAAGTATGATACTCGAGTACTATTTCCATTGGTCGGGACCCCCAGGTTTAGACAAGAATCAGTAATCTTCGGACCTCTGACCTCTACGATAATATGGACCACTGCCCAAGGCTCAGGCAAAAAAACACTATGCTTAGGGGAAGCCCCTCTTTTTTGTGGTTGCTTTTGCTCCATTAGTTCCCTAAGGTTTAGATCGAGCAGGGGGTTCGCGATAAGGTCATTTCCGGGCCTCCAGGCATCGTCCATAATAATCCTGGTGATGGACCTTGTGCCACTCCCGCAGAGCCTCAAGTCACCATTCCAAACCGCAAACGGGCTACCGTAGTAACCGAAACCCATACCAACCACCCCCCCCCACCAACTATGCTCCCTCTCCACCCCCCGCACTCAGCAATATACTCCCCCGGCCACAAGAAATGGCTCCAGACATTAACCGATCCACCACCGCCAACGCGCACCCTCCGCCCCGTAACCACCTCCGAAGTGGTTCTCCCTCCAACCCGCTGCCTCTCCACCTCGCTCTCGCAGCAAAACACGGCAAACCAAACCCGACGCCGGGCATGGTGGTCACGGTGCATCTCCATAGACGCTCCCGAGATGGGCCCAGCAGTGGATATCCTAGGCGACCTGCTCGAGGAATCCCAATTGGTGTCTTCCCACGTGGAATTATCAGACACATCTATCGGGAAGCTCTTGGACTTCGGCAAAGCCACGGACGCCGATAACAAACGCACGCGCATGCTGGATACGACTGCGTTTGCGATGGGTGGTGTGGGCGATGAATTGGGCATCGCAGGCGTGGCCGGAAAGATAGTCGACGATGGTGACCCGAGCACGAAAGGGAAGATAGTGGTTCCCAGGGTACTAGTCGGGCCGGGCGAGGCTGGTTGTATAGCGCACAAATTCTGGTCGCCGATACGCCAGGTCATCTTTGCTGGAGGCGTAGACGACGAGGTGGGGAGACCGTACCTTGCCGTCAGGACTCTGGTCGGCACGACTGTTTTCAAGCCGTCGCGACTGCAGACCCCGCTCCCGGGCATGACCAACCGCTTCTGGCCGAGGAAGTTGCTCACGATCAAGAACGAGGATATGTACGGGAGCGCCCACGCCCATGTTGAGTTTAATCCTTGGTTTGAGAGGCAGTTTGGTGTTCTGGATGAGAAGGGTGGGTGGAAGATTTGGGATATGGAGGGGCGGCAGAAGAAGCCTGGCAATGATTACACTGTGAGGGAGTATGCGAACGGGAGGATGCCGGTAGATGATGGGAGCGAGGATGTGGTTGGGGGTTGGGGGAGGTTCTGTTGGGGTGGGGATTTTAATACGGTTTTGGTTGCTGGGAGGAAGAGGGCTGGAGTTTTTGATATGAGGGTGAGTCTGGAACCCAACTTGTGGCGATATCATAATCTGACCGGGAGGGTATATGATAGGCTCAGCCAAGTAGCATCTCGCAGGTTGGGATACCACTTGATTATAATGTCCGAATACTTGATCTTAAACGTGGGCCCTCCGCAACTGTTGGCGCAGACGCTTTCGTCTTGACCTCAAGATCTCTACACTGGCTGGACCTGCGCCAGCCCAAAATACCATTAATGACCATCCCGCACTACCGTCATGAATCCGACGCCTTACTATCACTAGAACTATTCAATCTTAGCGATTGTACCCCCCCTCTCCAATTTCTACCTTAGTCAATGCTAACAAGAACCTCCCCATAGCAATAATAAATGCCCTAATATACTCCCGATTAAACCATCTAATTACTTCCATCACCCTCAACCCCACCGAGACCTCCATCCCAACGCAACTCGGCCCACAAACCCACCTCCCACCACCCTACCTGCACAAAAACATTTCCACACCCCTAACCTACAGCATCTCCATCCTCCCCTGCAAACCCCACAAAACCCCCTTCCTCCACTCCGAAAAACAATTCTTCAGCGCCTTTTCCATTGGGAAAGACCTAGCCATCTCACAGCGCCTATACTCCTACTCACCTTCCCCAGCAAACACTGACGACAGCGAGGCGGAGGATGAGGGAGCGCAGAGAGAGCGAGAATTAACCCTAGAACCAAGAACCAGAGAACGGCTAACAGGCATCTACGTCAAGAGTGGTATGTATGTAGTTGAAGACGAAGAAACCAACGCTTCCTCCGAGCGCGGCGAGGAAGAAACCAACGCTTCCTCCGAGCGCGGCGAGGAAGACGCCGAAGCCAAAGGCCCGAAAAGGGACAAGGTCCTCCTGAGAGAACTCCTCGACGCTAAATCCTCCCGCCGGAGAACCAACCTCGGAGATCTCTACGAGCACGCATACATCCAGGGCGAAGAAGCGATGCAAACGGCTGAGTCGGTGGACGAGTACATCACCGAACTAAAAGCGCTTCTATTGAAGCGTCGCGAGAGGGGTGATCTGGGCGTGATCTCTCTACTAAACCTCCACCCACCAAAAACCTTGTTTCCAGACCTTCAAGCCACACAAACAGCAATCGAGGCCGTCCTATGCCCAGAACACTTCTCGGAATTCGCAATCACCCCCTTATCCATCGCCACCACCGCCACTTCCCACCAACCACCCAATGTTCAGGAAACCTACGACAGTTTAAAAGATATCTACCTTACCCCGTTGCCAAAGGTCACAAACCCGAAAGTCCTCCTCCGCCGTGAAAAACTCATCCGCGCCCTTGCGCTGGAAACATACCTAGCAAGCATAGGCGTACACCTACTCCCCCAGGAACCACCACCACCACCAGCAGCAGCACCGGGTGAAGGCCAACCCATCCCCATCAAAGAATCCATCGAGAAAATCAGAACATACGCGAACGTAGATTCACCCGTCGCCTTAGCTCCCGGAATGAAAAACGTGCTTGACGCCTGGACCCTCGGACAAGATCCCTGGGAACCCGGTGCCGGATTGGGCGTCGCGGGCGCCGGGAGCGAAGGTAGCAGCAGCAGGAGGCGGAGGAGGAAGAGTTTTGTCGAGGCGGCGGTCAAATCCGCCGCAGTTAAAGTTGTAGGAGTGGGAAGTTCGCAGCCCCCTGCCATGTTGGTGGTTGGAAGCTCGCAGTCGGAGACGGTGGCCAGTACCCAGCCGGAGAGTAGCGCGGGAAGGAAGGTTGTCAGGAAGAAGCGGAGGACAGGGTTTTAGTTTGCATTATTGTCACTTTATTTACCTGCATCATATGCACTTGGAGTTTGAGTACGCACTACACAGCAGTAAGTAAATTTAGATAGTAAGTATTCTTCACATAATATCACTCGAATCACCAAAGTATCCCTCCAGGACGGAAAAGTATGATATGACACGAGCATAGTATAGTATGCCAGCCACCCAAGCCACCCACCATGCCACCAACGGCGCGGATAGATCCATGTCATGTCATGTCATGCCATGTTACGGATTATGGGAGTATGAATTCGTCCGGCGCTATCTTGTTCTGGATATCCGCTTTAGGACGTTTTACGAAACGGTGAGGATTTTCTTTGATCTACTGTAGTGACTTTGTGTATGCTCTGTAAACCTTGACTTGTTCGTGGGGGATTAGGATTCATGTGTGTGTGATTTCTCGAGGACCTTCTTATGATAAAATGCTAAGCACTCCGGGGTGGGAAACCTTCCTCTAATGCGAGTCTCTGCTGATCGAAGATTCATAGATGGATCTACTAACGGTCTTCAGATATAGCCATCCTATCTGTCTGTCTGTCTACCCGCCGTGGTATTCACTGTGCCCACGTCCCACACTCTCTCAGACCCCCCTCTCGGCATAACTCTTCACCATCCCCTCCACCGAATCCTCATACTCCCTCAACTCGACCCCACCATCGCCAGACAATACGGTATTCGCCTGTACGAAAACCTTCCTCGGCTGCTTCAACCTCATAACTACCTCCCTGTAACCCTTAAACTGATCGGTAACCTCGGTCATGCGCTTGTACAGCTCGCTACCGGCACCGACGTCCGCAATGCTCTTGTAAACGTGCAGCTTTGTCAGGTACTCTCCGACAGCCTTCCGTCCGTGTGTCAAAATCTTGCTCCTGTCAATGGAGATCGTGAGATCCGACATATCCGGTACAGAATGGGAAAACGTGACAAAGCCGTCCCCGGCCGAAATGAACACCTGGAGGATGAAATAGCGGGCTTGAGAATGTGCTTGTCCCCACTTCCGACTCTTGGGGTCCCAGGTTTCGACGGAGAGCAGGCCTGCGCGCGCCATTTGCAGGTACTCGATGTACAGCAAGTCTTCAGCTTCCTGGTCACTCGCATGGCCGAAGATGGATAGTAGGTCCTTTTCCACGCCGAGGTACATTGCTACCAACTCCGCGCGACACTCTTCATAGGAGGCCGCAAGGCCGCCGAACACGCTTCCCCACGTCTCATTCGGCTTGTACCAGGTCCCCACTGGCTCTTTTGTGATCGGGTTGATGGGCGGGTTGGCGTGGTCAAAGTTGTACTCCCCTGGGGAGGTTTCCTGCAGGAGCTTGCCTGTGCCGTGACCCAGTAGCTCGTGGACGCCGACTTGGACTTCGAAGGCGGGCCCTCGGAGCTCGGAGTAGAGGGCTACGTCTTCGGGTTTTAGGAAGGTGATTTTTTCGTTGGGGGACCGGGCGGAGAGAATGTTGCCAAGTGAGACGTTTTTGAAGCCGATCTCCTGGCGGATGTCGTCGTAGTTTGGGATGTTGATGCCTGTGTACTAGTTAGTCTGGGTTGTCGGAGGTGGATGAGTAGAAGGTACGAACCAGCCGGAATCCCTGCGCCAGCAAATGTTAAAACTTCCAGACTTGTAAAGTCAGGCTTCAAAAAGTGGTTCTTTTCAAAATCCTTGCCCCAGGGTAACCTCGTGATAAAGTCCTCCGCACGCCTGACTAGCTCTCCGAAAGTCCTCGTCCGTTCCTCATTCACCATTGCCGCAAACCCTTCCCATTCTGCACGAACGCCAGCTGGATCGCGGTACGTCTCGACGAAGCCAATATTAGCCTCTACCCGGGGACCCTTATCCTGCACCCAGTACTTCTGAGACTCCTTGTGTGCTTGAATAGACCCGATATCAAACGAACGGGCATATTCCTCCCACATCTTCCTCTGAAGCTCATTCGCGGAGTGTTCCGCCGCAGCCCGACACTCTGCGGAGATCTTCTTCATCAATTCTGCATAGTCTCCGTAAACCAATTTCAACTTCTTCTTCCCGCCCTCACCAAACACAAACTCGGTTCTCTGCCCCTCTGGCGCCGTCATCTCCGCTGACGCGAACAACAAATGAAACTCGGAGTCGGAAACCTTCTTCAGCCTCGTATTCTCAATAAGTATCCCATTCGCAGCTGTGACGGCCTGCACCTCTTCAATCTCCGCCTTCGTAATACTCGGTGAGTCCGGGTAATAAGCCGAGACATGTCCAGCATCAATATACCCAATCAAATTCCTCTCCTCTGGTAAAAACGAATACACAATCTCCTCCACTCCATCAAACAACTTCCTCGCCTCCTCGCCAGCGTACTCCGCCAGTTTACGTAACTCTGCTTTCGGAATGCGGGGCACGAACTTCAGGTCCCCGAAGGACTTGTAGTTCCCCAACGAGGCTAGGAATACCGTTGCGTACTCGAGCCAGTACTGCACGTCCTGCTCGCTGACAGGGCCCTCGGAAGCGAGCTTTTTCCAGTCCCCAGCGCACGCGGCGTATAGAGCGAGTATGAGGTTGTAGATTGCCTCACTTTCTGGCGAGTGTTGACGGAGGGTCACACGTGTGCCTAGGAAGGAGGCGCGGGAGATGTGGTGTGCGTAGAGCTTTTCTTTGGGGGTTAAGGCTGCGAAGTGCGGGGCGACTTCTAGCCGGCAAATGGTTGGGGGGGAGTCTGCTAGGAGTGCAGCGGGGGGGGATGTCGGCTCCGGCGGCTTATTGGGGGAGGGGGTTACTGAGGCCTCGTCTGACATGGTGACGGTCGGATTGAGTTTTCTATTCCTGATGGATTTGGCGGTGGGGGAGTTGGTGGAGGAGGAGTAAGAGGAGGGGTGCCGAGAGGCGGGGTATCATGCATGGAGAAGCTATTGCTGATCTTAGCAACGGAGGCTTGCGGCTCAAGGCATTGATCATTAAATTTTGGCCCTTATTACCGTTTGTATGATAGCATCGCATCATACAGCACACTCATGCTTCAAAGGCTCTGAGATGCAGTAATTATCTTAGCAATTAATCTGTGAAAGTCACGATAGGTTTGCCCTGGTATGATACTCGAGTAGAATAACCAACATTACAAGTACAAACATATACGCCAAGACATATCCTTCCCATCATTAACTTAATAATCACAAAGTTACTCTCGCAGTACCGCGATTATTTTTATCACCCAAACACCACGCCCCAAATTTTATCGCGATCAACTTCTCCCCCCCCCAAGCAATCGCATGAATAACACAGTAACAAGTCTAGACCAACTCCATGCAACTTGAGCACTCGTGCCCATCCTTCATGCACCCCATCGGTTACGCTACTCCCCCGTACCAGTACCGGTACTCGAGTACACTTCACTCCCCCCCACCTCTGGGGTAGAGCGCCCGTGCACTCACTCAAGCAACCACCATAGAAATTACATTAACGTATGATACTCGAGTACCAGTAACACTCACCTCCCGGATCTCACCCGAGAATCGTTTCGTTCTCGATCCCACCACTTGAGCTGTTTGAGCTATTGGTTGTTTGGTTTTTACCACACATTTTCTGGGGTGAGTTGAGTTGAACCTATCCTTACTCGCTCGTTGCCACGCCACGCCATGCGTGGTCAAAGCGAGAGAGAGGGAGAGGGAGGGAAGAGAGAGAGGGAAGAGGGGTTTGTAATGTGTGCCATCATGCGCCATCACTCTGCCACGTGATTGTTTTGAAAGTTTTGAATTGGACAGGCTATGATACTACTAATCACCGGTACACGAGTAAAGGTGGGGCACGGGATTTACGGTGCATACGGGGTAAATTGCTCGGGTGCTATCTTAATTTAATTTCGCGCAAATCGTCTTCTTACCCGCCCAGCTAGTTTGAATGGGTGGGGATTGGACAGTCGGGTGTGCAATTGCGAGTATTGTGAACAATGGATGGAAAATGAACAAAGCCATGCAATGTAATTGAATGAACAGGGAGAAGGAAAAGGGAAAAGGAGAAAAAGCAGGTGCTAAAAATATCATTGAAAACGAAGCGATCCCTCCCTTCCCTTCATGCCAGAAATTAGTCAAACCTCGGTGGCATATGCAAATATACCCCTACAGTCCCCCTCTTCTTGTCTGCCCAGCCAACGTCCTCAATGGACTTTTGTGTGCCCCACATGTACGTCAACCCAGGTAGGAATCCCTCCCTGACCCTCTTCATTTCTTGCACGCGACAGCCCTCGCGACCGCCGATCCGCTCGATGAATGCCCCGACGCTGGTTGTCGGGGGAACGGCGTAGCTCCTGGCGCTCGAGGGAACAGTTTCATTCTTCCACACCTTGATCTGGACGAGGGGTTTCATGGTTGGTTGGGCGACGAGTTTGCGCGGTTGAACCACTGTCCAGTCACTCACAGCTGTTGATCCGGGGTTCTTCTTGTTGTTGTTGTTGTTGTTGTTGTTGTTGTTGTTGTTGGCGGTGGCAGGGTGGGCGTTGAGATTGTGCTGTTGGGTTTGGTGATGGGATTGCTGGGGAGAAAGGCCATTTGCAATGGCCGACCAGGTAGTTCCGCTGGTGACGAGGGATCTGGCGGGGCGCATGACGTGCGTGTTCTGAGGTGTATGTGTGTGGCTGTCGTCTCGCTTTTCTACGGGACGAGAACAAGAGGAAGAAGGGCTCTCGGATCCCAAGCGCACGCCGCTCTCATCGTCCCCCCCGAAAAAGCTGTAATTCGATCCCGAGGTCGGTCTCCCAGTGCCAATGACCGATGTCGAAAGCACATCGCGATACGATACGTTTCGAATCTCGTTTCCGGACGTAGCGGATGATACCGACCCAGACGAAGAGGAAACCGGCGAAATAGAGGCCGACGATATCGCGGTGGCGCTCCTGCTCCGTGTAGTTGCAGCGGATTCTGTGGCGGAGCTATGACTCTGACTCGTCCGCATTGGGCTCGAGATGGCGGCAATTTCCTGCCTAGGGAGAAGACAGTAGGTCCCACCAGGGACCACCAGATCTTGCCAGAGAACAGAGCTAACGATTGCACCGGTTTCGTCTACCACATTCCAGTGGTTTGGCTGCGGAACGCTCTCGGAGCAGCCGGCCTGAAGTTCGCCGGTTTCAATGCACGAGACGAGAATTCTGTTTGCTGTCGTGCGAAAGTCCTGGTTTTCCCGTTAGCTTCTAATAACACAATCTAGGAGGCGCCTAAAAAGATGGAGGGAATAAGGAATGGCTAACATCGAATGTTTGTGCCCTACGATAGGGAATAGTGTATGGGCGAGTGAGTGGTGAAATGTAGAGTCTCAAAGGAGCCTCTGCTGACATGATGTCCAGTAATTCGTCTGATGGCGGGAAATACCGAATGACAAAACGGGGGGGGGGAACTGAGTCTCACAAAGTGGAGGGGAATGGGAGGGGAAAGCGAAATATATATAGGTGGTCTGTGGATAGAGAGGGCCGCGCAGGGGAAGACCTAAAATCAAATGCTTCGTTTCCAAGTCATGAGTTGGTGCCAGACCATTCTTTTATAACTCACAACCGTTCCCCAAGCCACCCGCTCACATTCTCCCTCTCCCCACTGCGCACACAACAAGCCCATAAGGCAACATGTGCTGGCAGGCACTCCAAGAAGCGCAGGTGCAATTGTTTGTATGTATACCATAGCTTCCATCCAAGCCTAATATGTGAGCGCGCAAAAGCACCAATTTGAGGCTTGAACCGGGAGAGCACAGCTTATCATAGGTTACCCTCTTACAGGTAGGCGCAAGATACGTAGCCTGATTTGACTGGTGTTATTCGCTTGCTGTTCGGCACATTGATTGATTCACCAATCGCGGAAAAACTTGTTGTTGTTTCGGCAGAAGAAGCGCATCCATTCGCTTGCTTGCTACTCGTGTAGCAAGGCTGCGGCCTTGAGCTTGCAGTGCTTAAGGGATGATCGGTGGTCTTAAGGCAGCAGTCCCGCACTGATCCCCAACTTTGATAGTACCAGTAAATCATACCAGCACCGATAGAGCTCGCCCGCACTGGATTGGTCCCTTCATGTTAATAGTATATTCAAACCACTGGATCTGCTGGTCATAATACTCGTGGGCATGAAACGCTTGATCGGCCAAGTCATCCTTGAAAACCCTAACCCTGTAAAATTATTCATGGAAGAACCCTGCGTTTGAATTCCTGAGCTCCAAGCCTCTTTTCACACTCGTCTCCTTGCTTGCCCAAGACGCCCCTTCCGGCCACCGTCATAAATAGAATATGACAGCATGGGAGAGGGGTCAACAAAGAGGGGAGGGGGGCTCAACGAACGGACCAAACAGAATCGTTCCTAATTATTTCTTGACCCCTCCAATGTCTCTGAATGTTCCGGCCAGCTGAAACCTATTTCGAGTGATCCTTCGTGAGCCCCATCCATTTCTCATCCGTCCCGCAAAAAAGTAATGATAAAAGATGCTCATCTTTGTCCAGACCTGCGCACGCGCTACCAAATCTGTACTCGATTAGGGTACCCGAATAGACTGCTGTGCGCTGCGGTGCACATCCTCGCCTCAACTCCTAACCCCGGTATGCTCGCGCAAGCGGGGTGAAGTGTACCATAACACTGTATCAGATTTTGCGGTTCCTGATTTTTTTTTTTTTTCTTCTTCTTTTCTTTTCCGGTAGCCTCACGGATCTCCGGCGGGCTAAGCTACTCCGTTGCTTTGAACCCTTCTATCCATAACCTACGTGTACGAGTAGATGGGGGCGCGGTAAGACATGATAATTATAATACGTACCCTATGCATCTGCACACCTCATTTTGGCCTCGCAGTGAGCGGGTGGGGAAAGGGCTCGGTTTGGATGTCCCACTGTATCATACAGTTTTTGATATTTTCTCCTCGCTTTCAGCTTGTTGTGTACTGTACTGTACGCTCTCTAGTGGCGGGTGGGGTGTCCTTTGGGTGTTGCCTGACAACTACGGTAAGCACGAGTTACACTATAGCTGCTGTAAGGCAGTGTGGCGGTGAGTCGGGAGGCTCTCAGGAAATGAAAGGATGTCTGATGATTGGCCCCTACCGGTATTTGAGTGGGTGAAAGTTTAAAGATTCAACTACTGGTACTCAAAACCATCGGCTCTTTAACGCGCTCTATTATAGAGGGCATGACAGCCTTGTGATCCTACGTTAGGATCTCGAAACCCTTACACATGCGTTGTCATGAGTACCCAGCAGTTTGCTAGAGGTACTGAGATATCACGGAATTAATAATTTAATAATAAGGCAAGCGCAGCAGAGACACGGTGTTACTTGAGGCCTAATACGAGAGTTGTGAGTGAATTCATTGGATACCGGTATTCGAACATCAACACTAAACACCAACTATTGATAGTACCAATAGGGCAGGCAGTATTCAAGCCAAGCACTGCACTATGCTGATTTGTCATTCCAAAACTATGATACCCCAACTTCCCCGCCTAAACCCCAAGTATGCCACGCAGGCATTGCAACGCAGCTTGAAATCCTTGCTTCACCTCCCCTTGCTCCCAGCTTTTAGCGTGCTTCTCTATTAGGTCGGTTCTTTGCTCTTTGACCAATATTTCATTGATACCCCTGTGAGCAGACTCCAATGCTCCAACAATCCAAGCGTGGTGCGTGCTAGTCGCTTCGCCGACGAAATGAAGATTTCCCTTCGCCGCTGGCTTGGTAAGCTCAGGATACATATTACTGAACTGTCCCGGGCCGAAGGAGGCATATGCTACTGCGGTTAGAATCCTATTAGTATGAGAGGTGATGGAGTTCTTACCACCCATGGTGTACTGATCATGGTACCAATCGTACGCATGATAATCTACCGTCTGATCTTTATACCATTGTGGCTCCTCACCGTGTATCTCGGCGAGATCCTTATAAATGATATCCAAGAGTAATTTCTCTTCCTCTGTTCCTTTCCCTTTGATTAGAGAACCCATTCTCAACGCATCCTGTGTCCAGCAATAACTAGCGATCAAGACTCCGTTGGCATCCTGGGGATCATCGAATCCATAACTTGGATAAACCACGATCCGGCTGGGTCTGTCGGTAGAACTAACACCGCCTAGGCTGGGGGAGGAGGAAGTCTTTTCCCACCATCTTGTCTCGAACTTTATCCCAACCTTGATAGCAGCGCCATATCCTAGGCAGCGGAGCGCTTGCTTTTGGACGTAGTCCAATCCGGCCTGATCCAAGTCCATTACGCGCATGCAAGGGAGTGGAGCGGTACAAATAACATGGGAGTATCTTTTTTGTTCCCACTCCGGGTGATCCTGGACGCTGATTTTCATCTCTGGGTTGTCGGAGGTTGGATCATCCATTGCGATCGCCGTCACCCGGAGGTTGTAGAGAGGTTTCGTGGAAATCTTTTCGGCCATGCGGTCTGTTACTATCGAGGTTCCGCCATCAACACAGGCCCATTCCACAGTGGCATCCGGGGGATCGTTGGGGCCGAAGGGATAATCAAAGTCGAGCGAATCGATGATTGTCTATGGGGTGTCAGTTTGGTTGAGATCTGGGCTCAGGGCATGTGCAATCTATACCTCGGTGAAAGCTAGGTCATAGCTTAATGTTGAAGTATCCATAGTTTCCATCCATGTAATAACGCTGAATGGGTGAGATTTGACTTGAGCTAGGTATGTTCGAGTCGAGTAGTTATCGAATCCCATGAGGTACTCCCATCCTTCTTTAAAATCCTCGATAAGCCTCTGTTTGAAAGGGTCATAAGCGTCAGCTAGGAGTGCCCCAACGCCCACTAACACCTCTCCATTAGGCCTGGTATACGTGAACGTGAGGTATTCATCTGGCACCTAGCAGATATTAGTCCTACCCCTGTATAAGTCTTACTTAGAAACTGACATTCCCTCCATTGCTAACGCTATCATTATGTGGATCGGTTCCGGGATCGGGACCCCCACTAATAACCATTTTGCCTGCTAACAATTAGAATCTCTTTAATAGACACTGGCAACTAGAGTTCGAACACTGACCATTGAACAATTGTCTGTTTCCTGGCGCATTCATGATGTACTTGATGACCTTTCCATCCTTGTCAAGATCTAACTCCTCAAACAGTTGGAAAACAGAGTCCATAAACTTGGTCCGCGGGAATCTCATAGCACCAACATCATAATAGTTGTGAAAGTTAGGGTTCTCTGGAGTTTCGAAATGGTGGGTGTAGGCTCTGCCCCCATGACGGTTGGAGGCTTCGATGATTTCATACTCAACCCCGAGTGCATCTAGGTACATGGCGGTGTACAGTCCCGCTACCCCAGCACCAATAATACATACCGGGAGATCTTCAATAGTAGAGCCTAGCGAGTATTTAGCCGGAATGGGATTGTATTCTGGGGACTCGCTTGGTGGGTGGGGAAGTAGAGCTTCAGGTGGAAAGAGGGTCTCGCAGCGCTCGATAGCTTTCTCGACAAGATATCTCGCTACGAGAGATCTGAAGGAGAGGTTGTGGGGATTCTTTGCGAGAGTGGTTGCTCCGGACATCCTTCGTAGTAGCACTTGGCCAGGACGCTGGGATAGGGAATAGGTTAGAGAGAGAAAACTCGGAATTGAAAAAGCATTGAGAGAATATATCCCTTTTTTAAGATAAGACAACTGAGTTTCTCGATTTCCATTCCATATCGCCAATGATTGACGTGTCGCATTTCGCCATGTTGTCCCGGTTGATCTCTGCTGTGTATCCGCACGGTAATATATCAGAGAGTCCAGCTGAGCACGACTAACTTATAACCTTGTTGGTCGGGGGTAGCACAGCATATTCATAAGTTCAAGTTTCTCTCTCAAGTCTGTGAATGCAATCTCGACATAACTTGTGGCATCCAAGGAGGTCGGAAATGCTAGAAGAGGTGGATATTAGCTGCGCCCGGCCTGGTTGAGACAAGAGTGCATCATGAATATCACTCGTACAACCACCTTGGCGTATCACCACCACAACGGGCTTTTTTCTCGAAACCAACCTCTAGGGAACTGCAAGTTAACCCGACTGCGGGTGAGGGGTAGCATCGTCCATCGTACAAAACTCTTCCTATATATCATTCCCTTATATTGCATCTCGATTTCTTCGTCGGCTATATTTCTGAGCTGGATACCTTTATACAGGTATCCTTCGGGCTTGGAGGCGTGTGCTAGTGATGGGGCGGTACGGGCTGGACACAGGAAAATACCGATTCTCTATATAATTATGTTTGGTAACCCATTAGGGCTTTTTCCTTTTGGTTTCTCTTGGGTTACCCAAGTTGAAACCACAAAATACTTACTGTTCCTCTCACGCGTGTAATATTATGAGCTTATTCCGGCAAGTGGAGGTTCGTGGGGTTGTCCAGGAGGGGTTCTCAGTGAAATTGGTTTTTATATCATACGTTCAAGCCAATTGTAAGCCTAACCTGCACTCGAGATATTAAGTACTATAAGATGCACAGACGGGAGTTATCAGCGGGATTTTCTTTTCCTCCTTCTGCATGTGTGTGGAGTGCATGCTGTACTCAAGTAATGAGTCCAGATACTCATACCTGTGCCCAGGATGTAACTAGTTGTGGCATAGGTCCGAGGTGGGTCCCCAGAAGGCCTGGTGAGGAGGAGGAGGAATAGTACTGTACGAGCATGATACAGTATGCCTAAATTTTGGTGACGACGTGTGGGTGATCATGGATTCTTTCTTGTATGAAATCTGTATTAGCGTTGTAGCTACCACCCGCAGAGGTGTTGTACGAGTGCTGCGGATTTGGGGGAATTGCTGTGAATATACCCTTTTTATTCTCCATCGATATGTTCTTTCTTTCTATGCTATTGTGCATAGTATTTCATTTTTAGACAGAACGGGTAACGTATTGGCCCGGTAAGCTCATCACACGGCGAAGTGAACAAATTAAAACGCACCAAAAAGGAGTCTGGATTTTGGAAAGAATCTCAATGAACGCCTGAAACTGGGAAGACGAAATACAACAGTGTAGGGGTGAGGTATCCCAGATAGAACATTATGCTGGATTTTCCCTTTTTCTTTTTTTTTTTGAGCTAAATTCGAAGGTTTGGTTTCGTGGAGATTTCTGCAGTGAGAGGGGGGGTTTTTTTTCCAACAAAAGTTTCACATACAAAGTGATCCACTTCCCGGTCGAATATGATACGTTGTTGTATCTTTCAGGCCGGTACAGGATATTTGTCTATATATGTATATGGAGGAGGCTTCCCTCGGTCCTGGTTCTTTAGTGCAGGTTTGAAGTATAGACCTCAAGTCACTGATATTACCTCCTTCGGCATTGGCAATTCCATCAACGCAGTGGATTGAAATACTCGTTTTGTCAATCGGAAGCATGGGGGCAGTAATTGTGCGACACAAACGAGTGAGAATTTTTATTATGTCTTGAACTCATAGGGCCTCGGAGACCGGTTCGCGCGCAGTAGTTCAACCCGACTTTATCAACAACCGCCCGTGGACGCTCCGAAGTAAAAAAAAAAAAGTGAACAACCTTTACTCCCCTCTTGCCGGCTTGCTCAACAAAAGCCTGCTCAACAAAAGGAAATTAAATTACCGGGAAGAAATATTCGGGAATGCCAGCACTTACCACCACCGCTGGGAGGGAGAAGAAGGGAAAAAAAAAAAGTACGAACACGATTCCACTCACGATATATGATACCAGCGAGGAAGACCAGAAAAGTGCACCCGGGAAAAGATTAATACCGACCTCAGAATGAAAAAAAACTTATTCGTTCCACGTCGGGCCTGTAGGTAAGAAGCAGATGTGCAAGGTTATTGAGGTGAAATTTTCATACTCGATACGATAAAAGTTCGATGATGTGTGCCTTAGAGAGAGGGAGAGCAAGAAAAAGAAAAACCTAAATATCATTTCTCAAAGGTAAACATAACCTTTATTTTTATTAAAATAAAATACGAAAATTCCACCTCGATAACCTTGTACATCTGCTTCTTAGCTATAGGCTCGATGTAAAACGAATAAGTTTTCTTTCATTTTGAGGTGAGTATTAATCGTTTCCTGGCTGTAGTTTTCTGGTCTTTTTCCCCGGTTTATCGTGAGCGGAGCCGTGTTCGCATCGTTGAAAGATCTTGCATTCCCTCCACAACTATCTTCACCCGACCTCTCCACTCGAACCCAAATCAAACTCAATTGTCCAGAAGTTGTGACAGGCACTATCAAGTCAGTATCCAGGTATTATAACACAAAGGTACGTTAGTCCTTCAATAGTAGGAATGCTTACCATTTGCCAATACATACCCCTCTTTGCCACCAAACTGGCATGATCTCCCTGTTCCACAATCTTTCCCTCGTCAACGACGAAAATCACATCGGCCTTTTGAATTGTTGATAGTCTCTGCATAAAAGTTCAAATAAACCAATGATTATATTAACCTCTTTACCACATAAAAAGAATCATAGGAACGATAAGCGGGAGTGCGGGGGTAGGGAGAGACAAACATGTGCTACAACCACCATGGTTCTCCCTTCAGCGGCATTTTCAAATGCCCTTTGTACCATCTTTTCCGACTCAGTATCAAGACTTGCCGTTGCCTCATCCAGGAGTAGGAGTTTTGGGTTGCGAATAAGAGCTCGGGCAATTGCAACTCGTTGTTTTTGGCCGCCGGAAAGACCTATACCCTTTGAGCCACACATTGTATTATAACCTATCACACTCGTCAGCGTTTATGAAGTTTTATTAGGAAGTTTGAGGAAGTAAACCTTCAGGTAGGGAAGATATAAAATCGTGGATATAGGCCTCCTTGCATGCCTCAATGACAGCAGTATCAGGTTTGTCCTCAGAGGTACCTAGTTTGATATTGTATGATATGGTCCCTATCACTATTAATTCCAAGAATTTATATTCAGAGTTTAGCACCAACTAACCTTGATATAGAATTGGTTCCTGAGCAACCAGCGAAATGCAATCACGATAGCTTTCAATATCAAAACTTGTGATATCTTTGCCATCAATAAGAACCTTGCCAGCATTGACATCATAGAACCTTCACATCCTAATTAGCACATATTTCTCTCTAATAGAAGCAAATACTCACCTTTCCAATATACTAATAAGTGTTGATTTGCCACAGCCTGAAGCACCAACAATAGCAGCAAACTGTCCCTTCTCAATCTTCAGGTTCAAGCCCTCATATAACAGGTCTCCACGTCCAGGATACCCAAATGAGACATCTTGAAATTCAATCTCATAGCCACCTGCTGAATCCGTGTCCATTTTGTTGCCAGGATTTGGATGATTCTCTCGCAGTTTGATCATGCGTCTGATGCATCTTATAGCAGTAGCAACATCTGTATCCCAGTTAGCAGTCAGTTGTAGTCAGTTGATTGAATGTGTGACTTACTAGGAGTTAATCCAAAGAAGTTTCCTGCTGCCTCACTTCCCTGAATAACTGTCATGTAGACAATGAAGAATTGAAACATCTTATATTCTCCTTTTGCCATTAGTATACCACCATACCAAAAGCATAAAGCTGTAGCCAAGATAGTCAGTGACTCTGAGGCAGAGTAGAGGATAGAGGAGTATAAAGTCCTCTTTAAAATCCGTTTAACATGGCTGCTTAATAGGTCAGCATAGCGGCGTCTAATATCCTCTTCCATAACCAGTGATGATACAGTTCTGTATGCCCCCACTGCCTCAGTAGCAAAGGCTGCACTGTCACCAAAAACCTTCATGTTATCCTTCACAAATCCCATCTCAATCTTGACCCTCACATAGCCAGCAATGATTAGCAGGGGTACCACACTGCAAATGCACACTATAGCCAATTTCCAACCAAGGATTAAAGACAATATGCAGCTGCCACATAGTGTAACAACTGACATGATTGAAAATCCAATAGTCACTCCCAAAAGATCTTGAATGGCAACAGGATCATGACTGGTCTGAGAGGTGAGGGAACCTGGAGTATTCCTTTCCTTATCAAAAAAGGAGATTTGTTGACGAACAATATTGTAAAAGTATTCTCGACGATAACGGTTTCCAGCTTTCTAATGTAATTTGTTAATTCTGTTTTCATAAAAGATAAATGAGAGGGGGAAAAGGAAGGGGTTAATACACAGGAGATAATTTGAAATACCCAAGTCATCAGCCATCGACAGACTCCAACTATGATAGCCAGAATAAGGTATGCAGTACTCCAGTGATATCCTTGTTGAATAAAGGCATCCAGGTTCCCAATATAGGTAAATGTACCCATAATAAGAGCAAAGAAGATTGATCCCACTGGAACACAAGTACCTAAAATCAAGTTAATACATATTCTTTATCACTGGAAAATAGACCTACTTACCTGCTCCAATGGCTCCAATCACACCTAGTACAAATAGGATCCAGTATCTTCTCTGCTCCCATAGTACTTTCCAAATTGCCTTCCAACCTGCTAGTTTCTTGAGCTTTTTTCCTGCATCTGAATTTGGAGAGTCTGCTGCCACTGCTTCTTCAAAGCTTTCATGAATGAAATCAGATGTTTCAAACTGATTACTCTGACCACAGTCATCTCCAAGTAGTAATGATTGAGCCTCAATCAACCGCTTGTAGGAACCTTCAGGAAGAGAAAGGAGTTCTTGATGTGTTCCAGATTCCACAACATTACCTGAGTCCAAGACAATAATATTGTCAGTATTTCTGATTGTAGATAATCGATGCGCAATAAGTATTGTTGTTCTCCCTTTTGAAATCTTGTCAAGGGCATTTTGAACAATTCTCTCATTCTTGGGGTCAACAGCACTAGTAGCTTCATCAAGAATGAGAATCTTGGGATCTGCTATTATGCTGCGTGCAATAGCAATTCGTTGTTTTTGACCTTTTATTCCATGTTAATATTAGTAAAACATTTCATCAAAAGGGTTATAAGAACTGCCTACCTCCAGAAAGCTTGACTCCATGAGTTCCCACCTCTGTGTCATATTTCTTTCCATTAAAAAAATATTAGTATCAGTCTTATTTAAAGTTAATCCAAAAACTGAGCACTCACCTTAGGAAATTTGTTGATAAATCCAACAGCATTTGCCTGTTTGCAAGCCTCAATAACCATTTCTCTCTTAACCTTATCACTCTCATTTTCCCATTGTGTTCCCACAAGTCCTTTAATGACATTGAAATAAATTGTCCCATTAAACAGGTATGGCTCCTGAATAACAAGTCCAATTTGACTTCTCCACTGTCTCAAATTCAAGTTCTTGATATCAGCATTGCTGATAGTAATATTTCCTTCCTGGGGATCATACCACCTTTCCAGAAGTGCCACAATGCTTGACTTTCCACAGCCTGACTTTCCCACTAAAGCAGTAGTCTTTCCAGCAGGGAAGGTTAGAGAAAGACCCTCCCTTAGTTCTCCTGTTGCCTTCTGCTGAGGTCCTCCCAAAACAGAAACAACCTGTCTCTTTCCTGTAGCTGGATAAGAAAACTTGACATGATTTAATGCCAGATCTCCAGGGGGAAGATTGTGTGGATTGTAACCATCACTGGAGAGTGCATCAATAGCTGGCTTCCGATCTATCGTCTTGAAAATAAGTCGAGAGGAGGCACTTGCTCGTAGGATAGCTGTGAAGGGCATAACCAGGCCAAGAATTCCTGATACTCCTAAGGCTATTGCAAAATAAACCCTTCATAAATATTGTTAGCAACTTTATATAAAGTCATATAAGGGTATTGGAAACTCACGTGACAATGACACCAGGATTCTTAATACCTCCATCTCTGAACAAGCGTACTCCATAAAAGAAGCACAAGGAGTATGAAGCAAAGACAACAAAGTAATTCAACCCTGTTGAACAAGCTTCAGTAAAGGCCTTTTTTATCCCAAAGCCTTTAGCAATGTCCACAATCTTCTTGTATCTTTCCTTAGCTCTGTGATGTGCATTCAGACTTTGAGTTGTCCTGATACTTGCCAGTACTTCCTCAGTCACATCTGCTGCCCTTGCATCTTGAGTAATTATTCTATGCTCAAGCTTAGCCTGAAATGGTAGGCATAGCAACTGAACCAGAATAATTGCTGGTAGTACTGCAAAGCACACACCAGCGAGTTTGCAGTGCCTTGAAAAAGCAATAGCAAACCCACAGATCATTTGAGCAACTGCCTGCAAAATCCCTCCTATCTTTTCACCAATTCCTCCTTGAATCAGGGATGTGATAGTCGTGATGCAGATAGCAATAGTGCCAGGACTGCCATTGTTGTTGGGAGGAGGAAGGAGATCTTGTTCTTTCAAGAGGTCAAGTTGTGGTTGGGGAATAGGTTCATCCTCAAGGTTGTCAAAAAATGTGAGGTCCTGACTGAAGACTGCTCTGAGATAGGCTTGTCGAATTGAGGTTGAGATGCGTGCTGCTGTATATCTAAAGCAAACCTTAATATAATATCATAGTTAGCTGAATTCTCATAATAAGTGTTATTAGTTCCACTTACCATAGATATATATCCCATTACAAATTTGCCTAAAAAGAGGTAGACAAAGATAAGACTAGTATATTTAATTAGAAATCAACAGTTTCAAAAAGAGAAAAAAAGGAGGCAGAAACTCACCTTAGTCCATTAATCCTTCTCCTAAATTCCTCCACAGTAATGCCTGATCCCTCCTGAAAGAACTCAGAGAAGTTGTCCACAATCTGTCCAAAAAAGACAGTTATAATTGGGCTATCTCATCAATCTGGGTTAGCATGATCCATCTCTTATTGTGGGTAGAAAACTCACAAAATAGCTCCACTAATAACTGAAGTCAAGCAGCCAACAATCTGCAGTCCTCTGTCAAATCTAGTCCCATAACTCATAATTCTCTAATCACAGTCAGTACTTGCTCAGTCTGTCACAGCAGAAAAGATAGAATTACTTACCATATAGTTCCCAAGCCCAGGCCTCTGATCACTTGCTCTTTTGATATTCTTCTGCACTCCCAAAGAACTCTTTCCACTTTCCCCCTCTATTGGTTTCTCTGAATTTGCAGGATCACCATACCTAATATTTATCTTTATATCATCATCCCCAGATTTCTCAGTCTCCATTGTAAGCAGACTGTTTGTATGAAAGGAGGTTGTGTCTTGAGTAGGAGGGAGGCAGTGGGGTGCAAGCCAGTATTATATAGAAAAAAAAAAAGACAATTTGTCAATCATGTATAATAGGGAGGTTCTGAGTGTGTCTTGTGTTGGAGATATGTGTGAAGATTGTATCGTATGCAAGAGAGTTGATGAGGGAGAAGAGGCTTGTTGAGGAGAAGACTGAAGAGCTTGATTGAACATCTGTGAGGGGAACTCGGGCCCTTATTTATACAGCAAAGTAGCAAGCGTACAGCGTGGAAGACAAGAGAAAATTGAACGAGAACAGCACCGTATAACGGAAAACAAAGGCGAGCGTTTACTAGACTCGGACGGCCACGTACCGCGACAGAACTCGTGAAGAAACTCTGTCGTAGTCGGCGACATCACGAGTACTCATACATATCCATATATAGTTACTATCGTACTCGGACAGCAGCAAAAGCCGACAGAGAAACTTTGTCCTAATCGGAGACACAATCGGTACCTATTCGAAAGTCATACTTTAACCTTTTAATATACAATCAGACCGAGATTATCCCATGGGATATGAATGATCTCGTGTCATAAAGTAATTCATTACAAGGTCTCTCCGTCTGCCCGTGCGGCCGAGCTGAAAACGGACACCCAACGCGATGACCCCCCCCAAATAGTCACGCTTCAAACTCGGCCGCACGAATACATGACTACCGTACTCGAGTATGGAAGTAAAAATTGAGTTCTCCGAGCAACCCTGTCATTGCAATGAAGTACTGAGTTGGCCAGAATAGCAGAAAAGATTGGCAAGCCGGAGTCCCCATGAAGCCAGACCAGCCCTGGGCAGGCGAAACATGGAACTGGTGATTCTTTTTTGCTTTCTATATCTGAGTCTCTAAATTTTGATAGGTAATTGGGCTACTTCCATGCCCGAGTAGTCGTGTGCTCGAGCTTGATGTGTCACTATTTTGGGGGGGGGGGGGGTCGCCTTGGATGTCCGGTTTCGGCTCGGCCGCACAAGGTAGACGGAGAAATGTTGTAATGAATTACTTCATGACCATTTCCCTTCGGACTAGAATCGTCGGGGGCAATGTCGGTTCGGATTATATGTCGGGAAAAAGACATGCAAAGTATGTATAGAAACTAGAATTAGCATTTGATGTCATTCTTAAAAAAAAGATAATTGAGACACAGTCACTCGGCAGAAGTGATCGTGAACATGACACGAATTCTCAAGCTATGACACCTCATGATAATCCTCACGAGGTTGATTGCGATTATTTTCTTCAATAGTTAAAAAAAAGAAATTCCCTAGCCCGCGCATGTGAGCGCCTATCGCTCTAAATATCCATCTTCTCGGTAGCACAGCAATACAGTAAGCGAAACCGAAGAGAAATTGAACATTATCGGGTAACAATAGGAAAGGTATGGTCATAAACTTTATTTCATTGTTCGGCACTCTCTAGGCCGGCAATACAGTACGTAGGAGCGGGAGCGTACTGTGTGTGAAACCTAACGAAACCATCCCGATCCTTCCATGGATATGACTTATATCTCGTTTCCTCCGCCAATGTCCCCATTTCCCTGCCTACTCTCATGACAGCAAAGGAGAGACAGGTCTGGAGAACCTTCTCCAGAAGTCATGATAACTTCGGAACAAACGAAACCACCTACAACACGCCTAGAACCACTACAACTGAACACAAAACTCACTATCTTCCTTCAACTCTAAGATCTTCTGAGCGGTCAGTAACATGGCACAATTAGCTAGTATTTCCCCCCTTGATTCCTCTTTCTGTTATTGAATTTTAATATCAACTTTTCTACCTACCTTTCTAATGAATTTATCACTCTCTATTGTTCTTGCAAGTTGATTGCTGACAATTCTTGGGCCTAGAACCCCGCTGTTATCGCGGTGCGACAGAGATAGAGGCCTGGGTACTTGTCTTCGCGTGGTGAGATGTCCTATCGAATTTACAGGACTCCACGGAACAGCCTTTCCTCGGATCGTGGGCATAGTTTCTACTATATCGGAGAGGAAGGAACAAGGTTTAATGCAGCATATGTCATGGGGAGTACAGTTCTTACATGAGCAGCTGGAAGAGGGCATGAGGTGGTGGTAAAGGTGCTGTTGGATCGAGAGGATGTCAATCCCAACCAGGCTAACCCTAAATATAGTCGAACGCTACTATCGTGGACTACTAGAAACGGGCATGAGGGAGCAGTAGGGATACTTTAAGGGCGCAAAGATGCCCGTACCGCCACTCTAGGCTGTGCGAACCAAACACCATTCTTGAGAGCTCGTTCCAACGGACATGACCGAGCCGTAAGGATGCCACTTGGACGAGATAGTGTCAACTCTGATATAGTATATCGCCTTGGCTAGGTATCACTCCCGGCCCCGCAAGCACGATGGAGAGTGTGGCAGGTATGCCATTCAGAGGTGATCTTAGCACCGGTATCACAGACACCAATGGCTAACATACACTCCTATCGGCAGACCCCAATGTGCGGGAACCAGTATCGGACCTCAAAGGCTCATTCCAAGTCCGCAGATAGAGACCTCCCCTCAACCGCGCAGTCCGGGCTGCCTCAACCCCCTCCCATTGGGCCCCTAAGCTTCTGGTATCTTCTCAGGAAAGCTGACACCATCCTAACAAAACTCGATAAACTCTCTCACTTAGGGTCGGTTAGTAGTCTGATATTTTACCTGCGCCTGTTTCGCTCATCTGGTGGCTCTTCTGGTTCACCTTCTTCCGTCTTCGCTTACAGAAATATTGCCTCTCCATAAGCAATTGCCGAGTAACGTCAATAGACATTGACGGAGGATCCTTTTCCCAGTTTTAGGTCGCCTTTTGCTATCCATCTAAAGCATCTTTGTTCTCTTTCATTTTTTCACCTCTTCCTTTCTTAGAGCTCTGGTTAGACTTGGTCCCGGTCCTCTTTCTTGTTGTTCTCCATTCCTATTATTCGTTAGGGCGCTCGCCTTATCGACCCGCAGGGAGTCGGTTTACCTCCTCCCACGAATTTCTCTCTACACCGCCAAGTGATCACCATCCGTTTCTTTTACAGACCATTTATCATACTACGACACCACTACCAGTCCTGCTACATTCCACCGCCGAAGGTACCTAAATCCGTGAAATAAAACCCCAACTCTTAGCTTTCTGAATATGCCCGCTTTTAGCTAATATCATGCCAGCGAGCAGTCTTACCTATACCAGCAAGGGGGCAAGGGCGGGTTGGATGTGGCCATGTGTATCGCTCAGTAGGTACCGTAGCGAACCCAAATTGGCCCAGTTCCAAAATACCAGAAGACGACCAGCGTAAGATATAGACTGCTCTACAGCCCCAGACCACCCTACTAATCACCCCACCCAAAATGTTAGCAACTCTGGCATGAGAACCGCACAAGTCTATGGCACGACACCCATGGGCACGACATAGGAGTTTATCAGAGTAAGCAAAAATAATTACTCGGGTAGAAACCCGCACATTATGGTTCCCATTTGTTTACTCCTGAAAATCAGGATTGTATCAGCCACCTAGGAAGGCCGGTAAAGGTACTCGAGTATTTGGTGTGGAGAGTGCTGTACTCGCACACTCTTGTCCAAAGCACAGAGGCGAAGGGGGAGGGACGATCTCTCTAGATGTGGATGATTGGCTTTTGAACTCGTTCCTTTTCTCTTCCTTTTTTTCGAGTGCCTTTGGAGGAGGATGAGTATTTGCGGCCGGGAGACTCTAGATTACACTTACCCCCCTCCCTCACCTACTCACACCACAGCCTCTGCCCAACCGGGTACCGTACTCGTATACACGTCGCACCCACCAGCCAAAACACAACCCCGACACCCCAACTCAATGCCGACACCCCCATACAGGAATCCAGCCACCGTACGAACTACCCGACGATAACAGCCAATACCGAACAAAGTTGTAAACAACCATTACCCAAACAGTTCCCCCAGTTTTCCTCCGTTTTCCTCTCACGAGTGATTATTGATGATCTAAGTCATCAGCGCGACCTCGGAGCACACACTCGACAGAAGTACTCGTCAAATATATCTCACATTTCTAAGCCATCCTGGTAAGACCTTCAACTGACCAAATTAATCACGATTTTTCTTTTTTTGCCCTCTCTATCAATAGTGCCGGTGTCCGAGTCAAAAATAAACCTACATTCCACCCTCATTATTCCTCTCGGTAACGGATAATGGATGTGGAAATGTATGCAACAAAAAACTAATTGAAATGCTGTCCGTCCGGACAGCATTTTATCCCAAGTGTCCAATTGCAATTATGACTTCCTGGATATACCAAGAAAGAGATTGAAAATGGAAAAGTTGATATCTAAATCGGTATAGTGTGAATGATAATTTAGATGGAACACGTTGTTTTTTTTCTTGTATGATACCACAGTTGTTCGCCGGTCGTCTCGTTAAACTATCATAGAAATTCTGCAGGGTCAAATACCCTATCAGTTACGGTAACACGACCCTAAAACAAAGATCACTCTTCGCCAGTATCATACTCAAGTATCCTCTTCCTATTTCGAAGATAATTCCTCTAGTATGATACCCACTTTGCGTTGCTCATGTCAACTAGGAATCGTTGTTTCCCCCCCCCACCCCATTTGACCATGGCTAGGTATGTGCAAACATGTGTTTATCGTAAAGCGAGAGGTGAGGTATGATATTCTGCACCATAACGAGCTAAGTGATTGGTTGAACCTCGGTCGGAATTTGAGTAGTTGTTAGTATTTAGGTACCGGCAGATGGCTCGCCTTTGCTTAGAATACCTGCACGTGTCCGGTGACTCTGCACTTTCTTGGTAAATGTCATTTCTGCCGACTGTACTGTACTGTACAAGGACAAGTAACAGCCTGTGGGGATGTGGGGGTAGCAATGAATGCCCACGATGCGTAGAGTTCGTGTCGGGGACAATGTCGGTTCACGGGGCAGACTATTGCGGGATCGCACATATGTAAAGGAGGTGTGTTTTATTATAGTACTGACTCAAATACCGTACGAGTGCTCGCCGATTGAGCTTTTGGGGTCTAGCCGATAATATTACAAGATGTCGACAACCCACAACTGGACAGCAATGTGTACTCAAATTCGTTACAAGTAGCGGTGGGAAATTACATAGGCCTAGCGAATGCCCCACATATAATAAATCCTGAAAAGGAAAAAGAAGGAAGAAGAAGAATAAAAGCGAAATGGAAATGGAAATGGAAAAGGAAAATGAAAGGAAAAAAGTAAGCGAGACAAGGTTTAATTGGAAAAGACTAGAGATATTAGAGTTATTTTCCCTCCAAACTAGAATGGTGTCGGGGGCAATGTCGGTTAGGATGCATGCAAAGTATGTGTGGAAGCTAGCATCTGGCTTTGATGTCATTCTTGTGAAGAAGAGAAAACAGCTGTGACGGGAAGTGTTCGTGAACATGACACGAATTCTCGAGCTGTGACACCTCATCACAATCCTCAACTCACGAGGTTGATTGTGATTATTTTCTTCAATAGTTGAAAAAAAAAAAATTTCCCTAGCCCGCAAATGTGAGCGCGAATGAAAATTGGAAAATTATCGGGTAGAAATAGGTAAAAGATATGGTCATAAACTTTATTCCATTGTTCAGCACTCTCTGGGCCGGCAGTACGTAGGAACGGGGGCGTGCTGTATGTGAAACCTAACAAAACCATCCTGATCCTTCCATGGATATGACTTATATCTCGTTTCCTCCATCAATGTCCCCATTTCCCTGCCTACTCACATGACAACAAAGGAGCGGCAGGTCTGGAGAACCTTCTCCATGGGTCACGATAACTTTAGAACAAACGAAACCACCTACAACACGCCTGAGCATGAGGTCGGTGAGGGTATTTGGTGTGGAGCGCATTACACACTCTCACCCGGGGCAAGAAGGGAAACAGGGAGGGAGGAACTCTCTAGATGTGGATGATTGGCCTTTGAACTCGTTTCTTTTCTCTTCCTATTCTTCTCCAAGTGTCTTTGGAGGAGGGTGAATAGTTATGGCTTGGAGACTCTAGGTTACACTTACACCCCCCCTCGCCTACTCACTCCACAGCCTCTCGCCTACCACCCAATCCTGCCCAGCCGGCTGCCGTATACACCTCCCCCCCCGCCAGCCAAACACAACCCCGACACCCCAACTCAATGCCGACACCCCATACAGGAATCCAGCCACCGTACAAACGGCCCGGCGATAACAGCCAATACCGAACAAAACTGCAAACATTCATTACCTAAAATATCCTCGCAGTTTTCCTTTGTTTC
This sequence comes from Tuber brumale, assembly GCA_014065205.1. Lineage (NCBI taxonomy): Eukaryota > Fungi > Ascomycota > Pezizomycetes > Pezizales > Tuberaceae > Tuber > Tuber brumale. Next base: position 510,344 of record JACCEG010000039.1, on the reverse strand, counting down.
TCCCCTCACGAGTGATTATCGATGATTAAGTAGCCAGGACGAGCGGAGCACAGACAGAAGTGTTCGCGAAACATGTCTCGCATTTCTCGGCCGTCTCGCGAAGACCCTCATTATTCCTCTCAGTGATGGATAGTGGATGTGGAAATGTATGCAATAAAAAAAATGGGCTCCAAAAACATCCAGAAGAGAGATGACTGCCACTAAGAGTTGGATAACCTGTTTCTTCTGCCTCCAGAAAATTGCCCTAGTCGCTCGAATTACCGGATAGCCTTGAACAATAGTTTAAAAAGTTTCACGGTCCGGGAATGTGAGCGCCCATCACCTAAGAATCTTCCCGGTCATGCCACTTTTCTCTTGGGACACTCGCGAAATACCGGTAGAACAGCAGTACTGTACTGTACTCTACTGTACTGAGTACAATGAGCGGAACCGAACGGGAATTGAGCGATATGGAACAACCACAGGAGAAGCGATGGTGATAAACTCGGTTCCCTGGTTCGGCGCTCTCAAAACCGGCGGCAAAGACAAGCGCATAACAAAATCATCCTGACCCTCCCGTAGATACCACTTATATCTCTTTTCCTCCATGCATGTCCCCATTTCCTTGACCATTCCTATGACAACAAAGGAAAGACAGGCCTGGATAACCGTCCCCGTATATCACAACAACTCTGGAACAGATGGAACCGCCTACAACCTTCCTGGAGCCCTATGATACAAGTACAGTACAACCTTCTTAGAACCGCCACGACTGATCGCGACCCACTATCTTCCTTGAACTCTAGGATCCTCTAACCGTCAGCGTAACATCCCACAATTAGCCAGCATTTTTTCCTCTAACTTTTTCTCGTTTTTTTAATTTAATCCTTTTACTCTACCGTTTTAATAAGCTTATCATCCTCCGTTCTCGCAGGTTGTCTCAAGCCCGAAATCCCACTATCCTCCCCACCCACCCCCTATTGCGCAATCGCGGGTCCCAGGTCACGGACACTTCTGCCGAGTCGCTGTATGAGTAGTATCTAAATCCCTCTCATATCTTGCACCGACTTTGCTATCCCGTCAGCGCACCATGCTATCCCATGGGCCGGTGATATCTGGAGCTTCCCAAATCGGAATAAAATTTCTTTGGCCCAGTGATTTTTGTCGTGGAAAGAAGTTGCCGCTATGGCGCGGCAAAGCCACTAGACCACGGCTATTTGATTCCGATTTGGGAAGGTCCAGAAAATGCAGGTCTCACCAGCCCATGGGATACCTACCCCTCTAGCCCAGATATAACCCAGAAACTATCTCCACTCAGACTCTAACAGCTCACCTGCAACAATATAGCCGGGGCACGAGAGATGTAAGACCCACCAGACATCCGGAGGAACATAACCGCATAGGAAACTCACAGAACATATATCGTAGTGACGGGAGTAGATCCTAGGCGTCTGTTACTCCGAAACAGTGCAAGTACATCCTCACCCACCCAGCCCAGTCCCCTGTTCACCACAAATTTTTAATAACCTCCTATCTGACCCTCTAGATTTACGACAGAAAATTCAGGAGATTCCTGATACTGAAACACATTACAATACTTATAGTCACTCGGCAGAAGCGTTATCATATTAGTCATGCACCCCCCCCCCCCAAAACAATTGGATATTAAGTGTCACACAACAAGCCTCATCTCCCCGCTTTCTCCAGCTGTGCTGATGGAATTTTATAAACTCCCCCCGATACCCCTACGATTTATCTTACCATTTCTACATTAAACCACCCTCTTGACAGAATATTATGGCCCAGACTACATATGTCAAGATCGGCGACGGCAATGCCAACTCCGGTAACATAACAGGTAGTTTCAACAAGACCGTCTATAAGTCCAATGAGGATGCGGAGATTATTCGGTGGCTCTCTCCACTAGAGCCAAACAACAGACACGAAGATGTGCGCGCCGACCGATTTGCCGGTGTCGGGAATTGGTTTTGGAAACAAGCGAGTTTCGAGAGTGGAGAAGTGGTGAGGGTGGAGTCGATAAGGCTGTCTTTTTTTGCAGCGGGAATCCGGGAGTGGGCAAGACGTACCTGAGGTAAGTGGTGAGATTCCCTAAACGAAAGCTAAAATTGCTAACAATCGGAATTACTACTTCCTTAGTAATCGATAGTCTGTGCGATCACGCAAGGAAAGAGGATATCGCCGTTGCAGGCTTGTACTGTGACTTCCTTGCTCAGCAAGAACAGACAATCGCCAACATGATTGGAGCTATCTTGAAGCAGCTGGTAGGCAGAGAGGACATCCCGCAGTATCTACGCGATGCGTTCCAAGAAGGAAAAACGGAGCTTGGCGGCAGAAGACTACTGCTTCCGGACCTGGTGGGAATGCTCAAGATCGCGATCGCTTCGTTACCCCAAGTTTTCATCTGCATCGATGCGCTTGATGAATTCTTAGCGAAGTATCTGCCGGAACTTCTCAAGTTGCTGAGAGATATTGTTCGGGAGTCCCCTCGGACAAGAATATTTCTCACAGGTAGGCCCCATATCAAAGGAGGATATTCAAAGATACTTTAGCAAGGTGGTTGTGGTACCCATCAGTCCTACCACAGGTGACATTAAGAGTTATCTGGAGATGAGGTTGGACGGGGATACCGATCCAGAGGCGATGAACAATGATTTGCGGGCAGATATTATCGGAGTTATCCTCGAAAAGATATCCGACATGTAAGAGTATTTAACCTTCCCACCTTATCATTGATCAATACTCACCACGATTGTGCGTAGATTCCTACTTGTTTCGCTAAACCTCGACGCTATTCTGGGAGAGGTGACAATTCGCCAGAGAAGGAAGAAACTTGAAGAGATGACAAAGGGCAATGGGCTGGGTGATGCCTACACGGCAACTCTAATCCGACTAAAGGCCCAGAAGGGAAACAAATCGATACTCGGACTGAAGGTCCTGATGTGGGTGTTGTATTCGGAACGGCCATTACAGGCCGAGGAGCTCCGTCACGCCTTGGGAGTGGAGGTGGGATCTACGGATCTGGACGTCGAAAACGTTCCTGCATTACGGACGCTCCTCGCATCTTGTCTGGGTCTTGTCACAGTCGGGGCATCTTCGTCCACCATCCGACTAGTGCATTTTACCCTGCAAGAGCATCTCTCAAATGATCCAACCCTATTCCACAGTCCCCACTCAACAATTGCCGAGGTTTGCTTAACATACCTGAATTTCGAGTGTGTCCGGGGTCTACCGCCAACACTTCACTCGGCCCCCGCGACAACTCCACTTCTAGAATATGCTTCTTGTCACTGGGGGGAGCACGCAAGAATGGGAATGACGAAAAATGTGAAAGCGCTTGCACTGAGACTTCTGGATAGATTTGATGAGCATATATCTGCTCAACTAATGCTATTGCGTTATAATAGAGATGGCCGCCTAGGCCCTTATTTTCCCGGATTGCGAGGACCTATCGGATTCACAGGGCTCCACGGAGTAGCGTTTTTCGGGGTCGTGGGAATAGTTGCCGCTATATTGAAAATGAAGGAATGGGATGTTTATGCGACCGATTGCATGGGGAGTACAGCTCTTACATGGGCAGCTGTCGGAGGGCATGAGGAGGTGGTAAAGGTGTTTTTGGAATGAGGGGATGTCAATCCCGACCAGGGAGGCACCAAATATAGCCGGACGCCACTCTCGTGGGCCGCTGGGAACGGGCATAGGGGGGTAGTAAAGATGCTTTTGGAACGAGGGGATGTCAATCCCGACAAGGGAGACTGCAAACCTAGCCGGAAGCCACCCTCGCGGGCCGCTACGGACGGGCGCGAGGGGGTAGTAAAGATGCTTTTGGAACGATGGGGTATAAATCCCAATCAGACAGACACCAAATATGGCCAAACGCCACTCCCGTGGGCCGCCAGGGATGGGTATGAGGGTATATTAAAGGCGCTTTTAGAACGAGGGGATGTCGACCCCAACCAGGCAGACACCAAATATGGTCAGACGCCACTCTTGTGGGTCGCTGAGTACGGGTATGAGGGGGTAGTAAAGATGCTTTTGGAACGAGAGGATGTCAATCCCAACCAAGCAGACACCGAATATGGCCAAACGCCACTCTCGTGGGCCGCTGAGTACGGGTATGAGGGGGTAGTAAAGATGCTTTTGGAGCGAGGGGATGTCAATCCCAACCAGGGAGACACCGAATCTGGCCGGACGCCGCTCTCGTGGGCTGCTGAGTACGGGCATGAGGGGATAGTAAAGATGCTTTTGGAACGAGTGGATGTCAATCCCAACCAAGCAGACACCGAATATGGCCAAACGCCACTCTCGTGGGCTGCTGAGTACGGGCATGAGGGGATAATAAAGATGCTTTTGGAACGAGTGGATGTCAATCACGACCAAGCAGACATCCAATATGGCTGGACGCCACTTTCATGGGCTGCTGGGCGCGGGCATGAGGGTGTGGTAAAGATGCTTTTGGAACAAGAAGATGTCTGCACCGCCAATCACCACTGCCGTGGCCTCTCTCTAATTGACACGATCGAGCCGTAAGGATGCTACTTGAACGGGACAGTGTCGATCCTGACACTGCAGATCGCATTGGCTAGGTACCACTCCCGGCCTCTTCTGAGCATGGGTGTGAGTGTGGTAGGCACGCCATCTACGGGTGGTGATCTTAACACTAATATCAGACATTAATAGCTAACATACACTCCTACCGGTAGACCCCAACGAGCGGGAACCAGCACCGGACCTCCAAGACTCTCTTTCCAAATCCGCAAATAGCGACCTCCCCTCAACCGCGCAGTCCAGGCTGCCTCAACCCCCTCCCATGTTGCCCCTAAGCTTCTAGAACCTTCCCAGGGGGGTCAGTACCCATCCTAACAAAACCCGCCCAATTCTCTCACCTACGGCCGACCGGTAGAGCTGTAGACTAGGAGGGGGGTCAACGAACACGGGGGCTCAACGAACAATACACTGAAAAGTGTATTGGCAAATAGTTATTTGTTTGGCCTGTTCGTTGAACCCCCCCTCCGATTTTATTTCACCATCGTCTCTCTCGTTCTTTTGGCTTTTCTCGTTACGTCTACTACTCCCCCTTCACCTCCACCCACCCCCCGTACCTTTCACTGGGATACTTGCCATGTCTAATGTCGAACCAAACGGCGCAGATAAACTTAGCTCCGCGCAAAATTAACCTTAGGACGAGTTGTTTTATTTGCTTCGTCGGTGTGGTATTTCGGAATTTTTAAACGGGGACAATAAGAAATGGCGATGATTTGTAATGTAACAAAAATACGACTCCGATCACCAGCGCACAACTTTTAGGTAAGTAGCGAAGTTAGCTCGTTCTTCTTCAGCTCTCTCTCTCCACTCTGTGGCCCCATCACCCAACTTAACTAACTCAACAGCCATGACAGGAGTATACATGAATCAAAACAAAGGCTCCAGCTCACCTTTCCATCGATCACCACACATATCCACTCTCGTCCATGCAAGCCCCCCTTTCCTCTGCGTGCTCCCATGCTAACCGAAGAAAGACAGGCCCCATAAAGACTCCCACTGTTCGTAGCCTCCACTCCGCTCAATCCCTTTGACGTTCCTGCACTGCTTCCGACGGATACACGATTTGCTTCCGTCGAATACATCATTTCCTTCCATGGATACGTTAATCCAAAGCGCATCTCCGAAACCCTTATCCGATCAAATGAAACAACAGCCTGAGCATCCGCCCATGCCGAGTAGCATCCACGATCTGCGACACTAGCAACACCCGACCAATTATCTCACTTACGGTTGATATGTAGACCCGTATTTTTCTATCCCCTCTTTTGTTTTTCCTTCGGCTCTTCTCGCCTACATTCTTCCTTCTCTGTTGCCTAAAATATTCCCGCTCTATAAATGAGTGCCTTGTCATGTTAATAGACTTTCGGTGGAGGGTGTTTTCTTCCGATTGCAGCTCGCCATTTGCTATCCATCTATTCTACATTTGTTCTTTTCCTTTTCTCCACCTTTTCCTTTCCCGAAGCCCAGGTTAGACTTGGTCCATATCTCCTCTCTTGTTATCCTTCGTTCCTATTATTCGTTAATACCTGTCCTGTTTTTTTCCTAGGTGGTGGTGCATAGTACGGCCCATTACAGGCTAAAAATATTTCTATCCAGTTACTTGTACCAATGATGGTATTTGTATCATTGGCGAGATTAATCAATATACTATAGTTTAAAACCCAAAGATAAGTTCAAGCCTGCACGCTCTTTCCACCAAGAACGGAAACAGATCCCATATAACCCTTTGTCATCACAGGAGCCCTACCCCATACCAAGGAAATATCTAAAAATTGCTAGAATACATTTAGTCATACGGGTATACTCGGTCATACGTGGATGTCACATGCCCGACACACATGTACGATTCATAGGAATAGGAAGCCGCATTGCCTGTACCGTATTCAACACAGGCAATTGGTAGGAATAGACACTTAAAACCTGATACGCTCGTCTTATCGAAAAGATTACTCACCTAGTACAGTACAAGTATCCACTCCAGGTTTCTCATTGATATCAACCAGGCATCAGTTTTTTTTTTTTTTTTTTTGGGGGGGGGGTTTACCCCATTCCATTAATATCAGCCATCTAGATGCTCACTAACTCCCCCTACAAGATCTTTACTGGTCCTTTTCTTCCCCAAGTACCGTACCATATTTACTCGCCAAAAAATCCGCCATAGAGAATCAGGCCGGAGGGGGGTGGGGGGGGGGGTATGCGGAAATAGAAGGGAAATATCAATTTATTTGATCTACCAATCAAATTCAGTCTCGCCAAAGCTGTACAGTACAGTAGTCGTACAGTACCGCGTCTAGAAAAAGTAAAAAAAGAAAAAAACACTATTCCGTCTCGGGGTGTTCTTTACATTGTTTTCCCTGTCTCTGATTGATGGGATCAATGACGGTAGATATAGCAAGTTAGAAGAAAATAAGAAGAAGAAGAAGAAGAAGAAGAAGAAGAAACCCCTTACCGGTGCGGACAGTCGACGGAGCCCTATCCTTCCCACGATCTCAGGTGTGTGTAAATTATATAATTATGACCATCTAGATATGCCGAAAGATTGATGATGATGATGATAGTAGTAGAAATATTGAGCGTGGATGTATAGTAGGTAGGAAATTGTCTCCGTAAAAACGTCACACGACTAATTACTCTAAATAGATAAGCCTAGACTATTATCATAGCTAATCGGGTACTGTAGGTGGGTGAGCAAATCATAGGATATCACTCTTTGCATTCCATTCCCCCAAACCAATATTGGAGCATAATAATATATGATAATTATAATATTATTTATCCCACGGCACGCTTGTCGCAAAGGTGTGGTCCCTCAATGGATTCTCATATATTCTCTCCCCCTTCCCCAAAGCAATACCGAATGACACAATTCGGCAGACCAAAAAGTATTTCTTGAGAAAGTTCGGATGACACTTTGGTAGTGGTAATAAAAATAAAAAAAAACAATGCGAGTAGCAATATTGGCACATAATTATAATCCATTCCTACGCATTTCAATGTCCAGTTAGAATCCCAGACTGATTTCTCCATAGGGACACACACACCCTTTTTAGATCAATGAGCAACTCATTAGCAACTTTTTCCAATTTCCTGATTCTTGCATTACTAGCTGTTTAAACAACTACAAACCTCCCCCCGGGCCAGCACACCGACCGAAGGCGAGCAAGTTAAGATGAAGATTAAGACGAGGAGGAAATACAAATGCCCGGTAATGAAGCTTTTAGGGAATATCAATCGTTTTATTATTTGTTCTCCCATCACGAAACAAGATTGCGGTGTCTCCATATCAGGTCGACCTTCCCTTTCTTGCCAAGGAGGGTTCCGGTGGAGATAGCACAACGGGAGAGAGGTCTTAGCCCCCCCCGGCCACGGGAGCCCCCTGCACGGATGCTTCTATATTCGTTATTCACCCAAGGTGAGAACAACTTCCTGCACACTTCAATACCAAAACCAAGCGACGATTTCAGGATGCCAAAATGCCAGACGAAACATGCCCCAGTGCCAACCAGAAAAATGCGCCTAAAACCGAGTACTGTACTTGGGCTATACCAGCAATCCGAGAGAATCGCTAGTCCGTGCAACTCAGACACAAGTAAACTTTCTTATAATGCGACATCCAAAGACGCCTCGCTGCATCGCTAATAAATTCATTCCCCCCAATGCCCCCAAGCACCAAATTGTTAAATTACCAACTCCCGAAGACCCTCCCCCCCCCTGTTAATCGCCTCCAATGTGCAGAACACGATCCCCCCAATCGCCCGCTCCAGAACCTCCAATTCCCACACCGCAGCACAGACTGCGCCTAACTTACCCCACACGGGTGGCATACCCACGGCACGGATAAGCCCCCTCGCTAACTCGACCCGCTCATTCAGCCAGTAAGCAAGCAAGCAAGCAAGCAAGCAACCCGCGCAGCCGCCACCACCTGATATCATATTTACCGATAAAAGCATTATCTCAGCTGCCTAGCATGGCACAGACTTCCTGCTACTCGAGTACCGGTACTGTATTCCAGTGGTGCTGGGGGCACGCTTTCGTGGGGGTGAAACCGTATTTTCGTAAAAATAAAATAAAAGTCTGTCAGCCTGTTTGCGCCTACTGTTTGCGGTTTTTGGAAGGAAGGGGAGAGAGATACGGTAATTATCATGCTTCCCCGCTTTTAGGATTGGGCGGTCATGGGGGAGCACTCGTGATTTCATCATGGACAGGAAGATAGGGAGGGGAGGAGAAGAAAGGAGGTGTCATAGAAGAGACCGGTAGTCTGTCATTGTGGCTTTACATCCACACTTGGAGGCTTGTTGAGCGCCAATCTCCCCCAGGTCCAGCCCAGTGCCACCAGCACCCGACGAACCCCCCTCCCCCACGATATTGCCCCCCTCCCCGGAACCAACGAATACGGTATACCGATGATGATGACCCCTTCCCATTTGTCTATATTACCGGTACGGTACATACACCGGCTCGGGCCCCACTAAACAAAAACCCGCTTCCGCAGCCGAGTCCGGGGCCGGAGAGAGAGGGGGAACGAAAAATGTCGGGTATGTATGCGCGTCGCATCGGGAGGTTTACGATTGATAGAAGTTGAAATGGGGAAAAACAAGTGGAGGGGTAACCATGAAACTGCGCTCCCTTTTTCTCGCTGAGGGAGTACCGGTAGCTTGGAGGGTAGATTGGGTTTTACGGTTTGGTGGGCGGGGAGGGGAGGGACAGGGTCCGGGCTAACGGTTGATCGGCTAACCGTAAGTACCTGATTTGAACTGGTGGTAAGTTGTGTTCAGCAGGGATTTCTCGGGGAGAGTATATTGCATAGGATGGCGATGAAGATGACCGGAGGGAGCGAGAGAAGTATTCGCTCCACCATGGTTTGGAGTTCAGTTTTTCCCAGGCTCGATAATATACCGCATTGCATAAAGTTGCCAGTTATGTACTAGTTCTGTACACGTGTCTGATGCAAGTGCCCAGGGAGACATTTTCATGCAGGACAAAGGCCGTTTTGCATGTCAACCCAAATTAACTAACTAACCCTTCACTATTCGAGTACTGGTAACCCTCCGGTAGGTACAGTACCTGTGCCGCACAGTGCCGCAAGAGCAGAGCAGAGCCATCGACAGGAACTCATCCATAAAAAAAAAAACCATAAATCTAGATTCACCGTGGGCCCATGGTGCCGCATGGCATGGCATGGCATGGCATTACTCATGATTGAACGACCTTGCGAACACCACTGCTAATTCATTCCGCCAAAACTCAGCTCTTTTTCTTAGAACTTGGTGTCATGGCAATATCATAAATTTATGCAATAGTGGCCGTGTTCACAAACGTCGTTTGGTTGCAAGCATACGTACGGTAGTCTATCTATCGGCCAGCCCATTATTGTAAATCACCGGTGCTCACTTCTTCGTACGACCCTGAAGCATCAAGTAAGGTAGATGGATGCCGGGAAGGTACGCAGGATGGAATGGAAGGTGCACAGGCTAGAGTGAAGGACTGAGAGAGGTGACGTGTTGATGAGAAGAATTGAGAAGGAAATTGTGGAGATAAGAAGGGTTGTGAAGAGAAAAATGGGAATGAGAAGGGTGGAGAAGAAAAAAGCGGGAAGCCAATAGATGTGTCGGGAAGAGATAAGAGGAGATAAGGAGAGGTAAGATAAAATGAGAAGATAAGGGAAAGAGCACGAGAGTGGTGATTACAATAAATATAAATATATTCGATACTACCAGGAAGCATTCCTTACAGGCTATCTATCCTCCAGCATTGCATTCCATGGGGCAAGCCAACCCAACTCAAAAACAACTTCCAACATCATCAAAACAGAACAAACAAACATAAACTCTTAATCCATGTTACGGTTCCTAACCGGGGTTAGTTCTCAGCAACGGGTAGACGATACTTCTCTCTTCTCTTCTTGATGATAGTTCTTAGGCCGATGCCTACGATAAGGTGGGAGAGACTCTCTTGTCTCTGGTTCTTATCGCCTATCATACTACTCTTTCTTCAACTCTACTCGTGTAGTAGAGTTCTTGTCATAGGTAGGTAATTCATAAAGAGCGTAAAGGTTTTATATTCGTAAAAGCATAAAGTAATAAGTAAGGAAATAACTTAGAATGAAGCGCGAAGAGCCTATCTCCTTGGCCTTTTTTATTTTTTGTATTTTTTATTATTATCATGTATTCATTGTTTACAGTACAAGAACTTGCATGCAGCGCTAGCTATGGCATAAACAAAACCTTAATCTCAAAATATGCAAGCACAAAGGAAATAAACTGCACCAAATTGTAAAATCCTCCTAGCAGTGTCTGATAGCCGACACAAAATCCCAAGGAACTAAAACAGACAAAAACGGAAATCATAACAAAAAATTAAAATCAACCAAAAGGAAAGAAAACCCTAGCTGGAGTAAAACAAATGGTGGGCGTTGCGATTCAGGGCCTGAAACTATGGATCGGGAGCTCCATGCAGCGGGGAGAGGAGTCAGACGGAGGGTTCCAGAACACAGGCAGCATGCCAGGGGGAAAGCCTGTAGCAGTAATGTTAAGGTACCATGCCAGAGAGTGGAGGGCATTTTTATCGATCTATAGTGAGCTGTCCCTGCCAATGCTCGTGAGCCCCCAGAGGTGGCGCTTGCGAGGTTCCCTGCGGGACTTGCAGTACAGGATTGCATGATTGAAGTCCTCCTCATCCTCCTCACAGTGGGGGCAAAGGGGCGAGGGGTCGTCCGTGAACCAGGAGGGGTGGGCAGTGAGGTAGCTTTTGCCTGAGCACATTTGGTTGATCCTGCCTGCGATGAACCTCCCCAGGCCCATGAACGGGTGAGGCAAGAGAGTCGGGTCATACTGGTAACTGGGTGGGAGGGGAAACTGGGTAGCCCAATCCTCGGTGAGGGCAGTTCTCAAATGCACCTTGATTGACTGATAGGACGGGACCACCTCCTTCACAGGGAGTTGGTCAGGCGGGAGGAGGCCAAGCGAGGCCACTGGAACAGGGCCTGAGGTATTGATGAAGGGTAGGGTATGGTGCGCAACCTCGTCTAGGGGTAGGTGTTTCCTTATAGGGGGGCAAAGGGGTGGGTTTTCTAAAGGAGGGGGGCGTAGACTGACGTCAGGCCCCTGGTGATGTGTCGGTGGTCTTCCGAGACTCGGAAGGGGGAGGACGTGGAAAAGGTAGGGCGAAGTCTAGCCGTTGCTGGGTTGGCCTCCGGAGAGAGGCATATCAGGTGGACAGTTGTAACCGCCTCTCGGGAGATGCGGTAATCGTAGGGTTAACGGGCTTTGTTCTGTACCAAGGTGGTAACTAGTGAATCAAAGTCCGGAGGCTTTAGCCAAGGTTGTTGAATAGACTCCTTACTGTATCGCAACTACTGAAGTCTCCGAGATGTTTGGTAGGTCTTAGACTAAAGATTCTTGAAACGAACTGAAGAAAGTAACTGTTCAACCAAGTATATTGAAAACTCTGTCTGCCGAAGTCTACTCCTTCTAACGGAAAGAGTAGCAGTTCTTAAATACACTTCCTAGGCTACCGAGAGCCTTGTTCTCATAACATAATAGACTCCAAAACGGTAGCCTTGAAACCAAACATAAAACATATAGAGTATCAAACCGATACTCGAAACCAAACATAAAACATATAGAGTATCAAACCGATACTCGAAACCAAACATAAAACATATAGAGTATCAAACCCTATACTATCAGGCTAGAGGCACACCTCGTTTCCTGAAACATATTCAAAACTCAAACAATATCAACTGATATATGAAAATCCTAAACCAGTAACCAGTACCGGTTACACCCCGAAAACAAAATAAAACCCTTATTTCAAAACATAACAAAAAAATCCTCAATCTTCGCTATCATAATCAGAATTCAAATAAGGATCCCAAAAACCTTTATCAACCGGGGGTACATTTTGATAGCTCTCAAAGCCATCCTTAGTAGGAGAATAACACATAGGAATAAATCCAGAAAATACCGTAGGAAACTCATCTCCTGGCATGTTATCTGTCCACCATGCCTGAACTAATTCCATCGCGTGTTCTAATCCTTCCACTGGCTCCCAACTATTCTCGCTCGCTGGGTATCCCTTCCAGCTAACTAAAAACTGTCCCTTTCCATATCGTTCCCTGTAATCGATGACTGATTGAACTTCCCATTCTTGTTCTTCGTTGATGAGGATGGGTGCTGGCTTTGCAAATGTTCGTCCTGGAAATCGGAAATCGTCGTTAGGGTGATAAGGTTTGACTACTGAGCAATGGAAAACTCCTTTCTTTCTTCGGTACATTCTAGCATCCATGCTAACCGTATAGTTCTGGGTGTGTTCGTCAAATTCGAGTACTGTAAAAGGGCCTCGCCAGCGTGGCTGCAATTTCCGAGATCTGCCGGATTCTGTTGCAAACTGGTCTCCAAAAACCATAATTCTTTCCCCAATCTCGACAGGTTTGTGTGAGTTCCTCCTCTTAATTGCCACTCTGTTTGCTCTTGCTCTAGCCAACCGTAACGCTTGGTATGCCGCATTTCTGATTTCCTGGTGTCGATTGTAGTAATCATCGGATGCGGGTACTGTGGTAGCATTGACTTTATAGGTATCGAGTAGTTGGTATTCTCGTCCATACACAGCTTTGTATGGTGACATTCCAATAGTATCGGAGTGACCTGCATTGGAGTAAGCTGTTACTTCAGGGAGGGAGGTGAGCCAGTTGGTCTGGCGGGCATTTACAACATTCCTTAATGCTGTTTTCAGTTCTCGAATCTTCCTTTCTGCTTGTCCATTGGTCTGGTGGTGGCCAGGCGTAGCCATAATGTGTTCGATTCCTATTGTCCTTAGGGTTTGTTTCCAAAACCGGGAGGTGAATCGAGGATCAGCATCGCTAACAATCGACGTAGGTATTCCATGAGGGGTGAAAATATGGTGACGGAGTAACTCCATAGTCGCCATCGCAGTAGCGTTTACTGATGTTGGTATCAACCAGCTGAATCCAACCGCTCTATCCACCACCACCAATACTGAATCATATCCTTTCAGTTTCGTAAATGGACCCATGAAGTCGATAGCATAGCTTGAAAATATCTCAGAGGGAAAAGGAAGTGACATGGTGTTGCCAGTGGGTAATGTAGTCCTTTCCCGATTCAGTTGACATATGTCACATTGCTGGACATAGTCTTTGAAATCCTTCCTCATCTCCGGCCAGTAGATGTATTCTGTTGCGTACCGGAGGTTTCGATCAGCGCTATGGTGTCCCTTATTATGTATTTCTCCTATCATCAGTTCCCTTAGTGTTTCTCCATTCACTCCATGACCTTTTGGAACGTAAAGGCAATCTTCTCCTCCTCTTGTAGTAGCGTAGAGTAGACCATTACGTATTCGGTAATGTTGCATCGTTCCGTTTCGTGAAGTGAGGTTGGAATCCTTTGCTAACTGATAGATAGGGTCGTTTCTATATCCTTTAACCATCTGTTCCCTCCAAATATTCTTCATATCATCCACTGCTTGGATAATATCCCTTTCGTCCACCACTTTTTCTAATACCGTTACCTCCTCCTCCTCTTCAGGTGTTTCATACACTTTGTAGAGTTCGCGCTTCTCGTGAGGTAGGGAGGGTGGTTCTACTATCGGAACCTCATTCAGGTATGCGAGGGGTCCTCCATAGAGGGGCTCATTGTGGTGGTGTTCAGGGTACTCGGAGGTCTGACATTCGGTAGGGGGAGTGCCACAGCCTAGGGCTTTCTTGACACGTTCTTTGATGGCTCGGATATCGAGGCGTGGGCGTGGTGAATGGGTATTCCTATCATCGTGATCATCATCGGTGTTAGGCGGAGTTTCGATAACTGGTGGGCTGCTGCAGGGGGAGCCGGCATAGATCTTAGTCTTAGGTTTCAATTCCTCGTGGTCAGGACAGAAAGGTATGTTGCAGAATGCCCAATGCATTGATGCATGTTCAAGTTCCTCCTCACTCCTGCCACTGGTATAACTTCGGTGGTCTCCCCAATCGTTTAGGGGTTCGCTATTTCGGTAATCGTTTGCGTCTAGCTGTGCTTGCTCCAGGCTGCAGTTGCTTCCGCATTCTGAATGAGCACCGATGTGCTCAACTGTGAGGGCTTCGAAACGAGACATTTCGTGTTCAATAGTAGGTTCTTCGCAGGAAAGGAAGGATGAAATAGGTGAGGAACTAGGTAATTCGTCTTCTGATGTAGGATCGTTTGCAGTATGTGGGTAATCATCGTTTTCATCATAAAGGCGGGATAAGGCATCTGCTAAATAGTTCCATTTTCCTGGTCTGTACACTATTTCAGTATCGTACTTTCCAATAAACCCTCGCCATCGTAACTGTTTTTTGGTGGGTGTTCTGCTTGTCTTGAGGTACGTCAGAGGTAGGTGATCAGTGACGATGGTAAACTTGCTTCCTGCAAGTATGTGATGAAATGCCGTCAGTGCATCAACTATCGCTAGAGCTTCCTTGTCGGTTGTGCCATAATTCATTTGGGCATTAGAGAATTTCCTGCTGTGAAGCGAAGCAGGTCTGGCGTTTTCTGGTGTTTCTCCTTGTCCTACCCATGCTCCCACACCTGTGTTGGATGCATCGGTTATCAACCATATTGGAAGTGACGAATCATATTGTAGTGGTTTCATAACCTCGTATTTTGACACAAGTCGCTTAACATTATCCATGGCTTGGTCTTGGGTGGCGGTCCACACAAATTCTGCAACTCCCGTGAGTTCCGTTAGGGGTGATGTAATGGTTGCAATATGTGGCAAAAACTGGCTGATGTAGTTGACCGTTCCTAGAAATTCCTGTAACTGTTTCTTAGTCTGTGGCGTAGTCCATTCTTCGATCTTCGCTATCTTTTCTGGTGCTGGTGAGAGTCCTTCATCATTGATGACATGGCCCAACACTTCTATACTTGTGGCGAAGAATTCCGATTTCTTCCTGCTTGCGTAGAATCGTGCCTCCTTGAGCTTGTCGCAAATCAAAGATATGTGTTTCAAATGTTCAGACTCTGTATTGGAAAAAATGAGTATATCATCAATATATACCCACATGAATCGTCCTAGGTAATCGGCGAATAGATCAGACATTATGCGCATGAATGTTCCTGGAGCATTCATATCTCCCTGTAGCATTACTTTGCTAACAAAACATCCAAATGGTGTTTTAAAAGCGTTTTTGCTCACATCCTCTGGTTCCACTCTTGTTTGAAAGTAGGCATCGCTAAGATCGATTTTACTGCGGTACCTTGCCCTTGCTAGGGCATTCAGGATCATCTTTTGGTCTGGAATGGTTTCAACGTCCTTGATTGTGATCTCATTCCTTGCTGTGAGATCTACTAATGGCCTCATTCGTTTCTTGTCCTTTTTCTCTTGCGCAAACATGGGTGCTGCCGATGAAACTGCTTGTCTCTTGATAATTCCGGCTTTTTCCTTTTCTCTTAGCCATATGCTCATATCGGTTGCCCATCGTTCCGGTATCGAGTAAGTGGGTAATGAGCGCTGCTCTTTCCCTGGTTGCAGATCTATCCTATGATTGATCTTTCTTAGGGGTGGCAAGTCTTCCGGTATTTCATCGGGAAATACTTCCGGGTGTTGGCCCATGACATCTTCCGTGCTGATCACTGCTGCTCGGATCATACCACTAGTAGGTGTGCAAATAATTCGAACATTCTGTTTGGGAAACAGGATAGCTAATTTGCCACATTCAATTTGAGCTTGGTGTTGTTCTAGGAAAGGCATTCCTATTAGTGCATCGTATTTTGCCAGGTTTCCGACTAACATCCTAGTTCCTGGTGCGCTCAGCTTTCCTGCTGATATGTTGACTGAACATTCTTTATGACCTTCGGATCGTGATCCTTTCATAGCTAGGTGTATTCTGATTGGTGTTTTCAATTCTTGACAAGGAATTCCGTGTGTTGTTACGAAGGTAGCGCTAATTAGGTTTGCTCCTATTGATCCGGTATCAAACAGGACTCTAGCTTCTTTGCCATTGATGTGCATCGTTCCTTCGAGAGCATCATGAGGTTTGATGTTTGTTGGTCTAGCGGCCATCGTGATAATGTCTTCCTCTTCTTCCTCTATTTCCATACCATTGATAAACACCTCTTCCGCTAGTTGTTCTTGTTCCATTCTGTTGGAGGTAACTTCTTTTTTCACCTTAGCCTTGCCCTTGCCTTTGCCCTTGTCATCTTTGCTAGGACAGTCTCTTGCTAGATGTCCTTTACCTCCGCAGGTATAGCAAAGACCCTTTTCTTTTCGTTCCTTAGGCTTAGAGTGGGGCTTGTTGCTGGCTTTTCGATTTTCCTTTCGTCCTTCTTGTCTGGAACTGAATTCTTTTGCTGGTTTTTCGAACCTTTCCTTCCCATAAGCACCAGTGCTTTTTAGAGTAGCATCTATGCTTTCCGCATTTTGTATAGCTTCCATAACAGTATCGGTTTCAGCATGCTGTAATTCCGCTTCTTGCCGTAGTCTAGGGTGCATGCTCTTGAAGAACTGTTGGATGAAAGCATAGTCGCTTATGGTATTTGCAGGTAGGCGTGATCGGAACATCAGCATGTCGGTTGCTATGGTTGATATTCGCTGTATCTTGCCATTATGCACTTGCGAAATTTCATGGAACTTGCGATAGGTATCATCTTTCTGTTTTGAAGACTGGAATCTTTCTCGTAGGAATCCAACAAGGTCTTCTCTGGTCATGTCTTCACCGAAATATTCTGCTGCTTGGAAGGCTGCTTCTTGAGCTCGTCCTTCAGTATAGAGAATCCAGTAATTTCCTCCTCCAGCCTCGCTAGTCCGTAGTCCATTAATCCGTAGATATAACTGTACTGAATTATACCATCTATCGAACGCTTCTGGTTTGAGGTCATCTCCTTCACCAGTAAACTTGCTGGGTGAAGGTACTTTGATGCTGAGTTTAGCTGTAACAGCTGGGTTAGGCCTGGGTGTCGGTGGTCTTGGGACTTCTGGTGCTGGGGCTCCGGACCCTGAGGGTCCTGCTTCTGAAGCCATATCGTCTGATCCTTTATCGCTTTCTGAGCTATCTGGATCGTTACTCGGTGGTGCTTGGGGTACTTGTGTACCTGTAGGCTTTCGTGGGGATTCTGGGTACCCTCCGGGGGTAGTGGTTGGCGGTTCCAGTGGTTGTTGTGATGATCCTTCTGCTGATTGTTCAGCAGCGTCTCTGGCTAACTGCCTTGCAGCTGCTTCGCTTGCTGCCTGCTCCAATGCTGGAGTCTTTGTGAACCGTCCTTTCGAATCCCTGGTGCGCTGTTGAGAGCCTTTCTCAGGGGCCTTGCCCTTGCTTGGTCCTGAAACGCCTTCTATCTTGATAACTTGCTGAAGTTAAAAAAATGTAACCGCCTCTCGGGAGATGCGGTAATCGTAGGGTTAACGGGCTTTGTTCTGTACCAAGGTGGTAACTAGCGAATCAAAGTCCGGAGGCTTTAGCCAAGGTTGTTGAATAGACTTCTTACTGTATCGCAACTACTGAAGTCTCCGAGATGTTTGGTAGGTCTTAAACTAAAGATTCTTGAAGCGAACTGAAGAAAGTAACTGTTCAACCAAGTATATTGAAAACTCTGTCTGCCGAAGTCTGCTCCTTCTAACGAGAAGAATAGCAGTTCTTAAATACACTTCCTAGGCTACCGAGAGCCTTGTTCTCATAACATAATAGACTCCAAAACGGTAGCCTTGAAACCAAACATAAAACATATAGAGTATCAAACCGATACTCGAAACCAAACATAAAACATATAGAGTATCAAACCGATACTCGAAACCAAACATAAAACATATAGAGTATCAAACCCTATACTCGAAACCAAACATAAAACATATAGAGTATCAAACCCTATACTATCAGGCTAGAGGCACACCTCGTTTCCTGA
Source organism: Tuber brumale (assembly GCA_014065205.1). NCBI lineage: Eukaryota > Fungi > Ascomycota > Pezizomycetes > Pezizales > Tuberaceae > Tuber > Tuber brumale. Next base: position 491,937 of record JACCEG010000039.1, on the reverse strand, counting down.
AACATTTTCAAAACTCAAACAATATCAACTGATATATGAAAATCCTAAACCAGTAACCAGTACCGGTTACAACAGTGGCCAGTCTCTGTTAGTGGAGGATCAATAGTGGGAGGGGGAGGAAAGCCAATTCACAAGCCAGGATGCCAGCTGGTGTAGAAGAAAAGCAGTTTGTTACCCATCTTTGGACGGTCCTCCAGAACACGGACATCAAATCTAAGAGAATGAGGCTTAGTAAGAAGAGGACGGCTCCATAGAGGAGGATTGGAGAGATGAGTGAGGATGCCAGGTGATGGCAGAGGAAGGGGGAGAGGCCCTTGCTGGACCTGAAAAGTCTTTGAATCGTTGCGAAGGCTCCTTGGGCCAGAGCAAGTCTTCTCGTGAAGTGTGAGGTAGTGCCTTTAGAGCATGAGGTGGCAGAGGACTCGAACTAGTAGCCAAGCCAGCAGATCGGTTTAGAGGGGCGGAAGAGGAGGCCATCTAGTAGGACCAGGTTCGCGGGTGGTGGGACCTTCTGCACCAGAATCACCAAGTGCATAAGTTCTGTTTTTGCGATCGAGAAGGACACCCCCAGCTTGCCTGCCTTCACCTGGAGAGTGTTGGTGATGGTTTGTAGTCTCTGGACATTCCTCCAATAAGAACCAGAGGTGACTGTAACCGTGAAGTCGTCCACATAAGAGAGGATGAGGCCCCAAGGGACCGGGAAATGAAGGAGCGAGACATATATGACGAACAGGAGTGGCAAAATTGGAGAACCCTGCAGGGTGCTGACCGCAACTGGGGAGAAGACCTGAGGAGCCCCCTGGAAGATCAGGTGACAAGAGAGTCTGTGGAGGAAGGACCTTATCTACGAGACCATATAAGAGTTGACTGCCTTGGTGGCAAGCCTGTCGCAAAGAAAATAGGCAGAGACATTGTCGAAACCGCCTTTAATGTCGAGGAAGAGGGTTGAGACCTTGAGCTTGGAGTGCATAAAGAGCTGAACCTCATGGGAGAGGGTTGCTGCTACGTCCAAAGTACTAAGACCCAGGAGGGATCCAGTCTAGTGGGGGGACAAAAGGTCCAAGAAGTGGGCAAGTGTGAAGAGGCGGGTCGCCATAATCTTCTCGAGGATCTTGGAGACAGTTTCCAGGAGGACTATGATTCGGAACGAGGCTATTGTGTCATAGGAGAGTTTCCCCGGCTTGTCCAGCACAATGCCATGGGCTCTCTGCAGGGAAGGGGGGTGGTGTCCATAGCAGACAAGTAGTCTGAGGAGGATTGTGAGGATGTTGGGGTTCACGGAGTGTATCTTTTTCCAAACCGAGTACGGTATCTGGTCTGGGCCAGAGGCAGAGGATGAGGAGGAGTCCCAGAGGGCAGTAGTTATTTCCTCCACTGAAAGCATAGGGACATCCCTGAACTTGCGCAGGATGGCTGGCAGACTCGAGAACCTTTCTCAGGAAAGAAATGCGAAAGGAGGGCATGGTTGATTGCTGCAGGGCTGTTAGCCCCGGGTATCTGGGGAAACCTATCTGGAGGTCTGCCGAAGGCGTAGCGCTTTGCAGTCCAGAGTGTCTGGGGGGTGGCCATTTTCAGAAAATTATTCCAATATTCTGTTTTGGCCTTCTTTGTGGCCTTGAAGTATAGAAGCTATACTCTCTTCCACTGCTGCTTTGATGAGGGGAGAGGGTTGCATCGTGCCGCTTGGACCGTAGAGTGGAAAGCGGATCTTTGCGCTGTAAGGTTGGGGGTCCACCAAGGCTTGGACCTGCTAGAAGGCCTCTTGTCCAGGGTGTCAAGCTTGAGTACAGCTCTCAGTCTGCCAAGGGCCATGTCAAACCAGGTGGTGAGCGTGTGGGGTGTCAGGAGAGGGGGAGGGGGGTCAAACCCAATGACCTTAAGCTCTTCCTCAAGAGAAAGCCACTCAGTCTTCGTCCATGCAGGGACAGAAGGGGGTGGGCAAGCCAGAGGCTCTGAAAGTGTAATAAGGATTAAGACATGGTCAGATTCCATTGGGGGGAGGGGCGTATCCCATGATCGAAAGTTGAGAGATAATGGGGTGCTGGTAAAGTCTAAGTCTATCACTGAGGGGTATAAATCAGGATTGAAGGGGAAGTAGGTAAGGGTGCCACGGGTGTTCAGGAGAAAGAAGCCATCCTGTGTGTCCTTCTCAAAGAAAGGAGTTGAGGCTCCAAGGTCCAATATTGAGAAAAGGCGACCAGGGTCTGCCGAGGGGTAGTATATGTTAAAATCCCCAACAAGCAGCGTGGATGTAGTGGTGTGAGGGAAGGCAACCTCTGGTGGGATGGTTCGACAGAAGAGGGAGCTGTCCCATGTGCTGTAGAGGTTTACAACTCAGAATTTGGTAATGAAGGAATGAAAGAAACCAACAGATGAGTAGAAATAAACCGCCATCCAGTCCCTTGCCTGAGAAAAGACTGTGAGGACTGAAAACTGCTGTGTGGAGGAAATGTGTAGGTAGTAAGCCACTCTTGGCTTGCCACTATTGGAGCAGGGGAGCAAAAAGGCTTTGAAGCTGGCAAACGACGGAGGTCGGTTTCTGTGCAGGGGGGGGTCTTGAAGGGCAATGAGGGCAGGGGGAAAGTCCAAAAGAGAGAAGGAATTAAAAAGGGAAAGAAAGACATCCCAGCTTCCCAAGCAGTTGTGTCGTAGAATGGATATTGCCTATCTACTCGGCCTTTTTTTTTTTTTTTTTTTTTTTTTTTTT
>JACCEG010000039.1:429731-488264 GCA_014065205.1 Tuber brumale | reverse complement strand
GGGAGGAGAGGGGGGGTGGATGGTTCGTGAATACCTAGCGTTGAGGGTTGATTTCAATCGCCGGGTGTGTAGAGGAGACGGAGGATGGCCTATCTACTCGGCCATAGTGGCCTTGTTATATAGTTGCCCTTCACGTCCTCATGACTCACTTCTCAAGTCACGCACCACATATGACTTACAACTGTGAGTCATGTCAAAACATCATAAACTAGTCATATGACCAAAATGGTCATATGCGCAAAACCCATGACCTCTAAATAAGGTCATGTGCGAAACATAACATATTATCATAAACTAATCATATGACCCAAAGTGGTCATATGTATGAAACCCATGACCTCTAATGAGGTCATGTGCGAAACATAACATTCCTATGACTTATGACTATGAGTCATGTCAAAACCTCTTCTACGCTAAGCCACATTCATTACAATCCATCACCCTTTTTACCTGCTATCAAGGCCAGCCACTCTTTCTTATCCCAAACCGGCTCTTTCACCAGAACATCTCTTTCCCACAAAGCTCCACATCTCTTGCACAATTCAAAACCATTCAAGTATGGCTTCATATCATACCCACACATCAAACACTTATCCTCTACTCTCAAATCAATCACCCAATCTTTTCCCGTCAGTCTTTTTCAATTTGCTTCAATTTTCCATCTCAATTCCTTATCCTTAATCCATTTCTCCCTCAACTAATTTTCATTCTTTATCACACAAGGGTTGCACCTTGAATGATTACAATTGCAAACCTCCTTTTCCAACTTCTTTTGCTCAATTATTTCTGGTTCAGGCTCCTTCACAGAAACCACCTCAGACTTACCTTCGGAATTCGTCACATCAATTCCTTGAACCATTACATCTTTTTCTGTCTTTTCAATTTTTGCTGGTTTCCTAACAGGCTTAACCAAAGCTCCAGCTCTCAAAACATTCATACCAGTAGCAACAGCTGCACTCACTTCTTTCCTTCTGCTTGGCAGCCTTCTTCTTTCCAACAACCTCTTGCAAGCACAGGTACAGTTAGGTATATGGAAATCTGAGAAAAGTGCACAGACCTCACAGCAGGGTAACTGCGCAAAGACTCTCAGATTTACCAGAGTGCCAACACCCCCCTCCAGCCCCCTTATGGGGCCTGCATATCATTAGCGAGATTTCGAGAGTTGCGTCCCATAAGTAAAAAGTCACATCAATGAAGCCCACTTCACAGCACCATATATGTCACCGCCGTCTGTCCGACCGTATGCTGTTTGCCTGATATATGAGAGGGGACCTTTGGTGACATCTAAGAAGTGGAACGGAAGAGGTCCGTACGAGGCGGATTGAGATAGTTGGCTTCAAAGTTAGGCTCCTAAACTATGGGCCGTAGGTGACGGGACGTTTTCGCCGAAATACTCCAGCAGGATACCACAGTAGCAGAGGCTATTAGGAGTATACCGAATCTACCCATACCCTTCTGAGATCAGCTGTAGGTTGGTTGGTTCTAGTAATAGGACCCCTCTATGGAGGCCAGCGGACCAAAGAGAAGCATGCTCAGAATGGAAGACCTAAATAAGTCGTAGCCCCTTGAGACGTTGACAAGTCGGGTTCGGACTTGCAATTGGCACTAGTTGGCCCAGCATGAACTTGATCACTTCATGACTGGAGAGACTACTAGAACAATAGTCAATAAGACTAAAGTAATATAATAGTTTATGCGGACATCTAAGTTAGAGACCGCTGTTTGGTAAAACAAATAGTACAGTCATCTCAACGAAGGAATACTATTCCGTAACCGTGGAAGGGTGTGATAAGTTTCAGGGTCAAACGGTGTTCGCACTCATAAGATTCTGGACGTTTGTATATTAAAACCAAAGTGGTACTTCAGAGGCATAGTAGTTAGAAGTAGTCTGCGAACACTCAAACCAGGGATATAAATATCAAAGTGCCTCACGAGCTTTACAGACATCATCAAGCAATGGAGAAGAGATCTTATTAATATAATATTGTTTCACAATTTAAATCTTTACCTTACATATATACGAGAAGAGCCTTCCTTGACAGATTTTCTGATCAAAGATTTTTGGGCCTACGTCCCTCAATTATATACTTGAGTTTGGCGTCCGCCTAACAGTATATTGATAGTTCTCCTGTTACCAAGGCTCACTATATGAACTATGAGTTCACCTCAAACTCCACCCTTAGCTCACCCTTCGATTATATCTTCGAAGCACCTCACTGTCCCATTTACAATTTTACTTTCGAAGAAATCTTCAACACTGACCTTTTCGAAATCGAAGAGGAATATACGCAAGAACCCTCATAGTTCACAAAACCTTACGGGATCCTAACAAGGAATCAATTCAATCACATATATCGCACCTGGTATGGTTCGAACTTTAAGTGGAGATCTACAGAGTCAGAAGACATTGTCAACTGGAGTACCCAGTACTCTGCAGACAAGAAGTCAGGCACAGATATCCGAGGACAAGACATCCCCTCGGCTTGGGCCTAAAACCTATATATGTACTATAAGTACATTTTGAACCTCGAGAAAACGGAAATTCAGGTCTTGAGTCCAGAATCAGATCAACCGAACCCTTTTATACCTACACCTCTAGAGTATCTCAAGCGTTGGATATCTTACATACGATTCCTTAAACCCTTTAAAGGATATTAGCAACTCTGGTACGAAGTACCAATAATCACTCATCCAGGGTTATTAAAGCAATTAGCCTACCTGGAAAGTATCTCAATGGCTGAGATACTTCAAGACCCAAAGAAGAGAATAACGGCGGGAGAACCGATAGACACCCAGCCCGATACAATGGAAAAAACTGATGATTCGGCTATATGAAGTCCCTCCCTGTCAACACCTTAAAACTACTGAAGATTCAACAGCAAATCACTGAAGGACAAGATGTCCACGATAATGATATCGCAATTTTGTTGATACAGCTGGCAGGCGTAGAAAGCGAAGTTAAGGGTATCCAAGAGGAAATGCTATGGGAAGTGGCAAAGAAAATAGACGCTCAAGATAAGCATCAATAGGAACATGAAGTGGTAACCACGAGGTTACATGGAATGCTTGTGCAAGAAAGCCAAGCGGCATTAGCCCGAGATCAGACTCTGGAACAGATGGTCCTTAGCCTAAGGGCAGAATTCGTAGAATTTCATGCCCAATGCACCACGCGTGAAAGAGAGGTCAACCGTACCTTAGCACAAGGGTATCTAGATGCTACTACTCGCCAGGTGGAGATTCATAGGTTTCTAGATCAGCAACAGTGGCAAAATGAGGAGACAAACAAGACCCCCAAGGCCTTAACAGCAGCGGTAACAAAAATAATGGCTACCACAGCTAGCCTGAAAGCGGTGCAGCCCGCACCCTTACCTGCCGTTCAAGAGACCGATGACAAGGAATATTATGCTCCACCTACACGAAGAGAAAAGAGGAAAGGCAAGGAAGCCACTGATGCATCCCCCTCAGGTGCCCGGGGAGGTGACCCTGGAGACCTTAGTGATGATGATGATGCGAACGATGAGAGAGGAGGAAAGAGAAGAAGTCCTAGCTGGGGCAGGCGAGGACAGACACCAGAACAGGCTGGAATGGCAGAGACGCTTGCCAATGTGATAGCGCTAAATATTAAGGGACAATCAGAGCCACCCCCATTTTTTGAGGATAAACCCATACAAGATATATATGTGTGGATCCTACAATACACCGACTACTTCGAACGAAAACCCGCCGATCTGGGACGATGCTCGGGAACAAGTTATATACGCATTCAGTCATACGAGAGGAGACATAGTACTTGCTTATACCATTTGGTATCGGAAAGCTATGGATGGACTTCAAGCCAGAAGCCCAGCAGCTAGAGCTGGCTACATAGACTCGTTTTGAATACGATATGATCAAATGATTCGCCCCAGTGGAAGCCGAATGACTAGCGCTTCGAGCTATAAAGCTAGTCAAGTACGACAGCAGTATTGAATGTTATCTGACAGTCATGCATAACCATAACATTCGTGCACGCATGACTGGAGAGTCCTGGAGGCAGGAAGTCGAAGACAAACTTCCAAAACAAATTGTCCGCAGGTTGTCGGCTTTGCAGTATACAACAGATCAAGAATGGGACGAGGCGCTAAGGCTGTGCAGTAAGTCGGAAGAAGGACTTTTGGCCAGAGAAAAGATTGGGTAAGATTGACCACCCAAGCCTAAAGTAGTCCAAGAGGTCAAAAGAGAACACAGAAAGGACTCTAAACCGAAGCGACAAAGGGAGAAGAAACCTTATGTCAAGGGAAGTGGAGCCCAATCACGAAAGAGAAAAAGAGACAACGAGCCGGAGAAGTCGAGAAAAAGGTTGGGAGGTGCGACTAAGACCACCTACAGGAACTTCGGTAAGGCTCATACCGGTATCCCGCAGAGTATGATAGACACTCGGAAGTGAGACGGCGATTGTACATGTTGTGGAAAGAAGAACCACATCTATTAAATGTGTTAGGGAGACGCCCATATATCGGCGGCAACGGTCAGCTCAAGACCGATAAAAATGGGAATTCGATGAGCAAGATTGGCTATTGTAAAGCCTAAATTGGCTCGCAGAGTCGAAACCGCCCAGAACCCAGCACTAGTTAATAAGATCTGGGAACTGGCGGACTACGAGGAACTCACCTAGGTCAGTTCAGTAGTACCAACGGCGACGGCGTTTGAGTATTCAGTGTCCAGATGGAGCTAGAATCGAAATGGGAACCCTCCTTTGGCCGGAGTGTATTGGATACCTACTACGACGGGGCACGGGTAGTCCGTATGCAACTACGTGAATCGAAATTCAAAAATGATCAATACGGCGCGAAGTAAGTCTCTCCTTTCAGGATCAACGCAAGTAGGCTCTAAGTGAAGGGACCCCATGAGGGACTTATGAGTTCGAACACAAGAATCAATATATGGAGAGTCTTGAGCGAAAGCGAGGATAGTTAACATGCCCACATGGCCCGGGAGCCAGCAGTACGAAGTTCATCAAGTCACCTGGTGGTCACCTGCTACCCGTGTCCCAGCAAGTTACTATACTGAAGAAGTTGAGACGTAGCAATGCAAGATCTACCTGATAACAAAATACGACAAGAGGACAACCAATGCGGGCCATTCCACCTACCACATGAGTCTGAGTTGTATTATACGTATGTCCTATCTTGCCTTCTAGCCAGAGTGTGGGATAGGGATGTACCGCTTTGGTGCGCAAGGCCCCTCTGAGGGAGTTGGACAGATAACCGAAACACTAAGGGAAAGGATCAGTGAAAACGGGAGCCCCATACTAGGAGAGTAAAATGGCTAACAACCGCCTGAAAATCTGGTATGAGCCTAGGTCTGGTGTGTCAGGAGAAAGCATCTAGCCTGAAAACTGGTCATGTGGAATTGCGTATAGGTGAAATGCCGCTTAGTATGTAGATCCAGATTGTTAAAACTAAAAGAGTTACTAGTTTGTCTGAAGAGACCTCATTGGTCGAAATTACACGGGCGGAGTAACAAACATCCTGTTATCTACACCCAACATCAACAATGCCTAAACAAAAGAACCAGGAAAGCCTGATCCGCGCCAAGCGCGTGTAATTAGACGCTCCAAAACCAAAACGATATAATTGTCCAAAGGGGATCGCTTATCTCCACATACACGATAAGTGGTACAAAGTTAAAATCTTGTTAGACTCGGAATCCAACGTTTTTCTTATTAATAAAGAGTTAGTTGAAGACCTTCAGGTTCCTATAGTGGAACGCAACAATGCAGTTGATATCTTAGGCTTTGATGGATCATCAGCCACCTCTGGAGGGAAGCCTTACACTCTCCCTATAAAATTGGAAATAGGAAAGAATCGCCACATCTTAGAAGTATTGTGTGAAGTGGCTAAAGCAGGTCACTACGGAATAATAATTCTATTTAGTTGGTGGCATCGTGAACACCCAGTATCTCACATTGAAGATGCAGAAAATGGGACCTTCTCGGCAAAATGTTGTGAAAACTATGTGAAAGAAGATGAAGGAATAGCGTATATGTTCAAATATGATGAATCTGTTGCTTGGGATCCTAATGGATGCCACATCAGGAGAATCGGAGCCATCGAAAATACAGTGGAACTCGAATCATTACCGAAAGAATACTGGCATTACAAATATTTGTTTGAAGCCCAGACAGCAGGAATATTAGCCCCACGACGGACATCCGATCACGAAATCAAGTTGATTCCAGAATCAACTCCCTCCTAGCGGCCGATATATACACTATCCGAAAAACAGCTTAAGGCTTTACAAGAATACTTGGAAACACTGATTAAGCAGGGAAATATTGCTTGAAGTCAATCTCCTGCAGAAGCACATATATTATTCATACCCAAACCTGATGGAAGGCTACTCTTGGTTGTGGATTACTGGAATCTGAAGAAGATTATTATCCTCAACAAACATCCCCTTCCACTAATGTCCGGACTCAGAGATAGAGTAGCTGGTGCAAAGATCTTCACCAAGCTAGACCTTAAAGACAGCTACTACCTGATTAGGATTAAGGAAGGCGATGAATAGAAAACAGCTTTCCGTATGAGATATGGCCATTCCGAATATAAGGTTATGCCATTCGGGTTGGTCAACGCTCCCGCAACCTTCCAAGATATGATGAATCAAGTACTTAATGAATACCTGGATATTGGAGTCATGTGTTATCTTGACGATATTCTCATTTACTCAAAAGATGAAAAAGAACACATTGAGGCTGTCAAGAAAGTTTTACAAAGTCTATCAGACTTTCAATTAGCAGTATCGCTAAAAAAATCGACCTTCCATGCCACGGAGGTAGAATTTCTGGGCTATATCGTAGCGATCGATGGGGTGTCTATGAGCACCCGCAAGGTGGAATCCATAATGGTTTAGAAAGCACCTAAGTCAGTCAGAGAAGTACAAGTCTTTATCGAATTCACTAACTTCTATCGACATTTTATTAAAAAACTTCGCGGCTATTTGTAAACCCATAACCGAGACATTACAGGGAAATCTCAAGAATTTTAAATGGGGACTGGAACAAGATATGGCGTTCGAAGAATTAAAACACTGATTTACCACAGTGCCCATACTCTACCACTTCTTCCCAGAAAGAGAAACAGTGGTAGAAACCGACGCTAGCGATTTCGTACTCAGTTGCGTGCTTTCTCAATCCTTTGAAAAAAGGTTACACCCAGTAGCTTTCCATTCCAGAAAACTAAACTCAGCGGAGGGCAATTATAAGATTCATGATAAAGAACTTCTCGCGATCCTTGAAGCATTTAAGGAATGGAGACACTACTTGATCAGAACAGAAAAAGCCATCACAGTCTTTACCGAACATCAGAACTTACAATACTTCCTCACCTCAAAAGTCTGGAGTGGCCGTCAAATTCGATGGGCTCAGAAGCTCGTGGAATACAATTTTCGGATTGTATAGCGACCAGGCACGAAGGGCCGAAAGCTGGACGCATTAAGCAGATGGCCGGAGTACCAGCCTGAGGAGGGAGCTACGTATCGTGAACAAAGAATTTTGAAAGAAGAAATTTTCTTAGTATCATTCGTAGCGAGAGTAGGCAATGAAGGACAAGACTGGGATGGAGATAAGGATTTAGATTTGGAACCTCAAAGAGGTGGAAAAGAACCCGTTATTAGAGTCAAGAGATTGAGCAAAAAGGCATATTTGCCAACTAAAGGCTCAAGAATGGTGGCAGAACATGACCTGTATACTATTGAAGATGACATTGTCCCGAAATATGGACAAGCATTAATAAGGATGCGTATAGCTGTGGGACTACCCAAAGAACCTTATGGAAGAGTTGCTCCAAGAAGTGGATTGAAGGTTTGAAGCAGACTTTCCACTGGCGCCGGAGTAATCGATGCTGATTATACCGGTGAGCTCAAGGTCATACTATTCAACCATAAAAACAAGGACTGCCAGATAAGAATGGGTGATCGCATAGCTCAGCTAGTAGTAGAAAAAGTCAACACCTTAGACATGATGGAAGTAGACGACCTGGAAGACATGGGATGAGGCAATGCGGGATTTGGAAGCACTGATATAGCAACAAGATCCTTGATCATTAAAGAACAGGAACCAAGCATCAGTTACCTGCAGGCATCGGCTAAAGACAACGAACACTAGTACGACATTTCAGAAGTACCAGAGAAAGTTCTAATATCAAATGCGATAATCCTGCAAAAGTGTATGAAGCAGTTCAATCCTGAATTCTTAAGCGAGATACAGGTAGCAATCGAGACAGATGCAGCTTGGAGGCAACGAAGGGAAGAACTCATTAGGTTACAAGACGAAGGAAAGAATTTCCCCCAGGATTGGACCTTCACTGACGATCTACAATACTATAAGCAAAGACTATTTGTACCAAAAAGTCAGGAGCTATATACCAAGATCGCAGAAGGATGTCACAATGCAAAGGTTGCAGGACATTTCGGACAAGAAAGGTTTTTGGAGATAATCATGAGAAACCTCTACTGGAAAGGACTTACGGAATGGGTCAATGACTACGTACGATCCTGCAATGAATGCCAATATAACAAGTCAATGAGGCACGCCAAGTACGGATTGCTACAACCATTGCAAATACCTTACGCAGTATGGGCGTCCATCGCCTTAGACTTCATCACACAACTACCAGAGTCGCAACAATGCCCTCAGATAATGGTAGTAGTTGATCGCTTTACAAAAATGGCACACTTCATCGAACTACAGACTTCGGCTACGGCCAAAGATGTCCCAAACGCATTCCTGAAAGAAGTATGGAGGCTGCATGGTCTACCAACCGAAATCATCATGGACATGGATGCAAAGTTCGCAGGAGAATTTTGGGAATCCCTCTGCAAAGCGCTGGAAATTAAGCGAAGAATGTCAATGGCATACCGCCCTCAGACTGACAGATAGACTGAACGTACCGACCAAGTGCTGGAAGGATACCTGCGAAGCTTTGTCAACTATGATCAGGATAACTGGTATCAGCTGTTACCTCTAGCTGAACATGCCTATAACAACTCTGCAACCATTGCTCACAGGATGTCACCATTCTATGCAAACTACGGATTCCATCCACAGACAGAGTGGATGAAGGAGCACGAAGCTCAAAATTCAGGAGCAACACTCTATGCGAACTGGATTAAAACGATACATAAATAAGCAAAAAGCTCACTAGAAAAGACACGGGAAGGAATGTCAAAATATTATAAACGGAAAGCTCGACAACAGCTGGACTTCAAGATCAGGGACAAAGTAATGTTAAACGCAAAGAAAATTGGAACCCGAGGGAAATCAAAGAAGCTAAGTCCAAAGCTATACGGTCCTTTTCAAATCATGGAAAAATGCGGATTACGAGTCTTTAAGCTCAACATATCCGATCGATAGAATATTTATCCTGTATTCCATGTTGTACTATTGGAACCCTATCGCGAATCAGTTCCTGATAATCGCTAACAACCCCCCAGGGAACCGCAGGACATGGACGGCGATCTACAATGGGAGGTTGAAAAAATAGTAAGAAGCGAGATTCACTCTTACAGAAAAAGGGTACGCGGTCGCTACCAAGAGAAGCGGGAACTGTGGTACTTCGTCAAATGGCAAGGGTGTTCAGAAGATAAGAACATATGGGAGTCAGCTACCGGTATGGAAAATGTGCAGGAAGTTGTGGAGAATTTTCATAATGAAAATCTGGATATGCCAGGAAGGGCAGAAGTAAGATAGTGAGGAAAAGGTTTTCCTACCGTGGCCAAGTAAATGCGGAAGGTTTTTTACCCTGACCACACTGAGTCTTAAAATGTATTTACAAGAAAATTATGAAGAAGTCATGAAAGGCATTCGAGGTGAAGCCTCGTAGGAGGAAGCTCATGTTAGGCATATGAAAATCTGAGACAAGTGCACAGACCTCATAGCAGAGTAACTGTGTACAGACCCTCAGATTTACCAGAGTGCCAACACCCCCCTCCGGCCCCCTTATGGGGCCCGCACATTATTAGCGAGATTTCGAGAGTTGCGTCCCATAACTAAAAAGTCAAATCAATGAAACCCACTTCACAACACCATATACGTCACCGCTGTCCATCCAACCGCATGCTGGTTGCAGGATATATGAGAGGGGACCTTTGGCGACATCTGGGAAGTGGAATGTAAGATATCCATCAGAGGCGTATTGAGATAGTATGCTTCAAAGTTAGGCTCCTAAACTATGGGCCGAAGGTGACAGGATATTTTCGACAAAATACTCCAGGAGGATGCCCCAGTAGCAGAGGCTATTAGGGGTATACCGAATCTACCCATACCCTTCTAAGATCAGCTGTAGGTTTGTTAGTCCTAGTAATAGGACCCCTCTACAGAGGCCGGCGGACCAAGGGGAAGCATGCTCAGAATAGAAGACCTAGATAAGTCGGAGCCCCTTGAGACGTGGATACACCGGGCTCGGACTTGCATTTGGTACTAGGTAGCCCGGCATGAACTTGATCACTTCATGACCGAAGAGACTACTGGAACGATAGTTAACAAGACTAAAGTAATATAATAGTTTATGCGGACATTTAAGTTAGAGACCGCTGTTTGGTATAACAAATAGCGCAGTCATCTCAACGGAAGAATACTATTCCGTAACCGTGGAAGGGTGTGATAAGTTTCAGGGTCAAACAGTGTTCGTACTCATAAGATTCTGGACATTTGTGTATTAAAACCAGAGTGGTACTTCAGAGGCATAGTAGTTAGAAGTAGTCCGCGAACACTCAGACGTGGGATATAAATATCGAAGTACCTCACGAGCTTTACAGACATCATCAAGTAACGGAGAAGAGATCTTATCAATATAATATTGTTTCACGCTTCAAATCTTTACCTTACCTATATACGAGATGAGCCTTCCTCGACAGATTTTCTGATCAAAGATTTTTAGGCCTACGTCCCTCAATTATATACTTGAGTTTGGCGTCTGCCTAACAGGTACCCACAATACTTCAAGTTCCTTCCTCCTTAATAGCCTCGCGCTCAGCTACTTAGAGTTCAGGCTCCTTCATGGAAGCCACCTCAGCCACCTTTAAATCCTCTGCCACAATCCCTATACTATCAGCCACAGATCCACCTGTGGCCACCTCCAACTTCTATCTGTTTACCGAAGTCACTACGAGCCACCTCACTCTCGCCTCTGCCACCTCCTCTTCCAGAAGAGGTGTTACATCAATCTCTCCACTGAATAACGACTCCACTGACTTACCAAAATTTGAGCCCGCTGTCCTTATCCAGCTATAATAAATGCAGCATACTCTCTGCCAGCACTCGAGTTCTTTGTTCACTTCATGTAAGTGACAGGAGAGCTGTAACTGGTACTGGTTTCTGGTTTAGGATTTTCAGGTATCAGTTGATACTATTTGTATTTTGAATTTGTCTTAGGAAATGAGGTGTGCCTCTAGCCTGATCGTATCGGTTTGATACTCTATATATTTTATGTTTGGTTTCGAGTATTGGTTTGATAGTTTATATATTTTATGTTTAGTTTCGAGTATCAGTTTGATACTCTATATGTTTTTTATTTAGTTTTGAGTATCGGTTTGATACTCTATATATTTTATGTTTGCTTTCAAGGCTACCAATTGGAGGTCTTATACGTTATGAGCATAAGGCTCTGGGTAGCCTGAGAAGTGTATTTAAGAACTGCTATTCTTCACATTAAAAGAAGCAGACTTTGACAGACAGAGTTTTTAATATACTTTGTTGAACAGTTACTTTTTTCAGCTCACTTCGAGAATATTTAGTTTGAGATCTACCAAGCATCTTAGAGACTTCAGTAGTAGCGATACTGTGAGAAGTCTATTCAACAACCTCGGTTAAAGCCTCCAGATTTTGATTCACTGGTTACTATATTGGTACAGAATAAAGTCCATTAACCCTATGATTACCACATCTCCCTAGAGGTGGTTACAAGAGCACTGAAACGTGGTGTCGTAGTCTTGATATTTCTGCCTCAAGGGCAAAAGTTTTCTCCACCATTTTTGATAGTATCAACGCTGATTTCGCTATCGACATCACTGAATGTCCAGAGCGACCATAAACCATAATTGCAAATGGTAGATATGTTAACCAAGAGGTAAGGTAGATAGAGGTGGAGGAATAAAGTGAAAGTGAGATAAAATGATCTCGCTAAACAAAGTTAAAGATGAAGAAAAATTCTTCAAACTTAAAGGCTTGTAGCTATCACAAGATAAAATCAAGGACTCTTAGTGGTTCAGAACGAAATGTGACTCGTCACAAGGTGTAGTGAAAGGGTGGTAAGATCACGAGAGATATCAGAAAGAGAAGGAATACAGGAGACTTTCTTATTCATGTATATAAGGGTGCCTGTTTACCCTTTAGCTAAAGTGAGTGCGAATCAATGTGCCGAAAAATCTCAAGATACCATCCTCTATCATACAAGCTTCCAGCGCACGAGAAATCAACGATCAACGTTTTTTTCATAACTTTACCCATTCGTAGCGGGAAACAAGTACGAGTATCTGAAAACAGGGATCGGGAATTTGGATGGGCGCTCACATGCCAGGGGGGACGGATTTATTGCCATATATTTTGCGGATCCCAGCTTTCGGGTGCAATACGCTACTTCTTGCCCGCTGCGAGTCCCCGCACGCTCCGCCAGCTTGTGTGTGACGAGCGGATGCTCTTTTTTCCGGCCTCACCACTGTCCACAAGCGCGCAAGCTCCCCCCAGATGCGGGAGACAGGTCCCAGGAATCTTACCATGCCATACAATATCGCAATATGGAGTACGGTAGATGTATAATAAATAAAGGAATCCGGACTCGGAAGGTCCTTGCTTGGTTGTGGGGTGTTTTTGTCGCTCTCCTTTTCTTTCCTCCGCACCCTGTTTAGCCATACCGTACTCGTAATTTTCTGACGTTTGTGAACACAGCTGCCATTGCATATGGGCGAAAAATGGGCCGGAGCCTCAAGATTTTGGTGGTATGCAATAGCAGTCATGTTCACGGGTGCCAGAAAATTACGAGTAGATGGGGTATTGAACGAGCCTCGCAGTGGTAAGTTACCCTCAAAGAGTTCACAAAGTGGAGAGAAATCCCCACGATCCTGTACCGATGTCATCTTTCTATTCCCCTTTTTCCGCACCGTGGGGGGAGGAGAGGGGAAATATGACATGAGACCGGCAGTACCGGTAGCTAAGACATGAGCCTCACGGATGGATGGAATTCGGATGCTTTCTGGAGGGGGGCTTTACCTAACCCTAAGAGCCTAAGGTACGCTTGGTTTTTTCCGCGGTAGCACAGGCGCTAGTGTCATCCGGGCCAGGCTCAGGATCATATGATAGTAACAATTGCCAAGCAGGTGAGCATTAACGAAATGCTGCAGTCTTGCGTTTCTTCATCGCAGTTCACGTACTCGCGCGACCGAGCACTCGAGCACTCGAGCAGAGTTTCAGAGAGAGACAGAAAAGCAACTGCCCTTCGGCTCGATAAATGAATAGCCATGCGCCATGCCATGCCATATCGCACGTCGCTGGAGAAGGACAGAAGGGGCGGAGTGCCGGTGGTTCCTATTATAGCTTCTTCCCTCGTTGAGACCGTAAGTGTCGTACAGGTACGGTCACTGTACTCGTGCCGCATCATCATTCCGGTAGCCTCGGGATCGGATCCCCCAATCGGATAAGGCTATGCCTGTATGATACAGTAACTCGCACGGTATCTTATCGGTGGGTATGGTAGGTAGGAGTACAAGTGCTCCTCTGAGTCTCTGACAGCCGGAATGACACTCGCATGATTGAGTGAATTTTCACCAAAAAGTCGACTCGCAGAGCACCCGCCACGAGGGGGGTGGGACAGATGAAGGAAGGATGGCGAAAACCGTAACCTCGGGGCTGTTGACATACGAGTGCTGTAAGCTTGCAGGTTGTGTGAGATCGATTGGGGGTGTAAGGTACGGTACTGTACTATAGAAGCGAGGTGGTACAGGATAGATCTTCCCTCTCCTACTCGTACTCTCCCTTCCCTCTGCTTCCCCCCCTCCCTCTTTTTCCTTTCGCCAGGAGGGAAGAGGTTTCGGATGCTATGCGCTTAGCGGTAAACGCTTTCGGACACCATCGGAAGAGTGAAACCCTTTGCGCTGGATCACCTCGTCTTTAGCCCATAATAAAAGCTGTGAGGAAGAGTTCAAAAAAAGATCAAAAGTCAAGCGAGGGGAGGGAAAATGGAGACAGTGGGTTGCTGTGTCCACCCCCAGAATGCATTTTCTGTGTGTGATGGTCTGCTCTCGTTTGGGAGTACCGGTACCGGTAATGTAATATGTTTTGGGTGGTTTGTTGTGCCAAGAATTCCTAGGAGTTTGCTTGCCAGACAACTTTACCCTATAGTACCAATACTCGAGTACTCGAGTACCGGTGCTACCGGTAGTATAGTATCATACACTCAGTTCATCTTGAAGCATGCCGACATTCCTCTAATAGAATTTCCCCACAATCCGCCGAGAAATCTTTTGATTTTTCCAATTTCCTTATACCGTACTGTTTGAGGGATAAAAAAAGTAAATATCTTGTTCGTTGTATAATACGGGCATGTTCTCGCAAAAAGTTTTCACTTTTTCAGTGTTGTAAGAGTACCGGTATTTCCTGGTCGAGGGTATTCGAGAGGGCTTGCCGCCGAACGCATGGTAGCGGACGGCACGCTGCCCGTACATACAGGAACGACGAGCACAAGTGGACACGGCGCTGTGAGACCGGAAGTTAGAGCGGGTGAGATGTCGGCTGGGGGAGAAGGATGTTCACAGGAGAGAAATGTGATTTGTGTGTAAAAGTTATTGTATGTGAGTACCCGAGCCATTCGGTGACGGGATTTACCGCCATGTTTTTTTTTTTCCTTTTTCTTTTGTTCTCTTCTTTTGCTTTTCCAGAAGGAAACGGGGTGCTATGCCGGTGTGCCATTGTTTCCCATTCGTCCCTGTTTCCGGAAAAAGTGTGTTCAAACATTGAATTGTGTTGTGTTGTCTGCATGGTATGATGCTCGAGTACTACCGGTATCATAGTACTGGTATCATATGATGGTCGTCGAATTGTCAGATATCGAGTGCTGGGAAGTGGAGAGGGGGGCTTGTTGAGGGGGCTGAAGTGCTGGTGCCAAGTGCCAAGTAACTATAAAGTTAACCTTAACCCATCCCGATCGGGAAAGGTGAAATTTGTGGTTTACCGGAGGACCTGGAACCTCGACCCCTTTTTTGGATAACATCATTTTTTCCCTCCCCATCCCTGCTTCTGCTCTCCTCCTGCAGCGCTTGTGTCTTGCCTATGGTGATGGATGGGTGTAGCCTTTCGACCTTCTTTCTTTGCTCGAGTGCCATAGAATGCACTTTTGCTGCTGCGGAAAACAGAGCATCGGGATGCTTCCTGTAATTCACTCGGTAACTCCATCTTGCTAGATGGTGGAGAAATAACTTGACCCGAGAATTGCCCCTACCCAAAACAACGTCAGTAGCCCGTCTATCTGTCGTCTCTCTGCCCGGTCGCCATCTGCTCCAATTTGGCCAGGCAGCGCACCGACGACAGAACTGGAACTGAGCACAGCTCTCTCTCTCTCTCTCCTTCCTTGTGTCCCCAGAAAGTGGTTCTTTCTTTCCCACTCCGCTGTGTTGTGGCCGGATCCTCTCTCTCGCTCTCTCGCTCTCTCGCTCTCTCGCTCTCTCACGGGCAAACACTCCTTCCCTCCCCCCCCCACACTCCCTTTCCCATTCTTTCCTCCTTCCTTCCTCCATCCCCCTGCGCAACTGTCAACCACACCGCACCTCGCCTCTCCCCGGCTGCCTGTGGCTTTCGTAGTTTTTTTTTACCACCTCCCTCTGCAGCCCTGTTCCTCCATTGAGAGGGGTTCTTTCGACGGCTTAGTGCTTTTTTCTCTGCTCAAATAACTGGCTTCCACCGTATGTAAGCTGAGGCTCTCCCCCTTCTTCTCCATTCCATTTTTTCCCCTTCCTTCCTTCCTCCTGCTCGCGTGTTGATCGGTGAGACTTTGCCCCCCCCTCCTCCACTACCGGTATTCGTTTCGGGCTCTCGTGCTCTGGACGCGTCAGAATAAAGCATTGGGCTGGTGTTGACGGAAAGCTAACCGCTCAATGCCTGTAGCTCGAAGCTTACGACTTCGCACTTTAAAAGTCCTGGCATCCCCCATTCCCCCTGCGCATCTCTGAGCCAGCGTAACTCATCGCCAATCCAAATTCCGTCCTTTTCGACTCGGCAAGGGAATAAACGCCAATGGCTGAGCCTCAATCAAACCATCCCTTCAGAAGGAGTATGTCTCCACAACCTCCTGCCCCTGCGGCTCTACCAGAATCGACAAACTCACCGGCTCATCCGGCTCCTCTGCAGAAGTCATACTCGACCACTACCACCATTGCCGAGGAACCCGAACTGGAAGATGTTGAGGGTCGAGCCCGTGCTCCCGCGTATCCCGCTGTGAACGTGGATCACAGCGCTTCCCCTGTATCCATTCCTCACGGGCCCAAGTCGGTGGATAAATCGACATCTGACTCCATTGTTATTACCATTCACCCGACCTCTTCGACATGCACGGTCCAGAGCCCTGCTGAATACCCCATGTCTCGACCTTCCATGTCTACACATCCCCATCCGAGACTTTCCTTGTCATGTGAAGAGGGGAAGCCGTGCAATGCATGGCCCGCGAGGAGGTTCCTACAAAAGCAAGTCATGAGGAATAAGACCAAATGGATCATCATCAAGGTTGTTTGCGCCGTTCTATTTGTGGTTGGGGCTGTAGCTGTCGGGTTGGGGATTAGCCATGCTACCAAGAGTAGAATCAACAGGTCTAGTTAAGTTCAAGCGGCCATGTTTCGGTGGATGATATGTCTATAGTTGGGAATGCAAATGCATGGGAGAAGAGGGAGCTCCCTTCGTGGGTATTGTTGATACTCTGGCATTATCTGGGCGGTCGGTTCTCCGTCTCGTCTGGGTTTTTCTTTCTTTAACTCGTCGCGGTCCTATTCTATTGTATATTTTTAACCTTTCTCGATTTGTGCGGTTTTTTCCTCTTCATTCGTCCTTTCCCCTTGATGTTAGTGCTGGGGGAGTTGGTCCATTTTACAACCTTCTTCCAGTTTCCTCTTGTTGGAGTTTTTTTTCTTTTTTTAGTTTGAGAGAACTCAAGGTGAGGTAAACACGGGAAAAAAAGCAGGGAAAGGGCTTGTATTTCATATTCGGTATTGTTTTTCTTTCTCTTTCATTATTGCAAAGCGATTTAGATTTACCCAAATCGCATGGATGGGCGTTTATTTATGTTTTTATGTTTTTATATTTTTATTTTTATTCCCCCCCCCCCCTTTCCCCGCCACCTACCCAAGCTCCACCATGCACGTCTCATCAAAAACGTCATTCTCATGGGTTTTCTTTCTTTTTCCTCCTATTTTCTTCACTCTCGTTAATTCGGCGATGGGGGCGGCTAGGCATTGATTTTTTATCCCTTTCCTTCCTTTTCTTTTCCGTCCAACCTTTTGGTGGATTGAGAAGTGATTAGGATAATATAGAAGTATCATATCGGCGCGCGGGGGGGGTGTAATTTACGGCATTTGGAGAGTGATAAGTCGAGTAGAGTAGGTTGGTTGTAGTCGCAGTAGTATGACGGGACAGCGCGAATTTCTGTCGTCATGGTGAGCCTGGTATCGCATCATACCATAGGATTGGCGGGGTGGCTGGGTTTGCGGAGGGATTCGAGTGAGGGGCTGTGATTTGTTGGCCGGAGGCATAAGGTGGATGTATCATCTGAGTTCGGGACGTAGTCACGCCTTGTCACTCGTTAGGAGAGTGGATAGTAATCAGTTATTCAGGTTAACTTGCATAGGTCGAGCTCCGTGAACGGGGGTGATAACCACAACAACCATTCACTCCCTTCCACATCTGAAATACCGTAGTCTGCATCAATCGGCCCTTGCTCGTCAAGGGAAAGCCTTGCCACTCAGTGCACTTCACTCGCATACTCGCGCTCATTCGGTCTTGTTCATATTTTACAGTGTTAGATGATGGTTTTGATTTGGTTGTTACCAGCGAGAAAATCCTCCCTATTTACAGAAAAACCTTTCCCCTCCTTCCTTCAAACAAACCCTATAACAACTACTCCAACAAAACCCAATCAAACTAACACCACCCTCCAACTCAAGCACATCACTAGGAGCGTCTCGAACATCCACAAACTAGATTTTGAGCCTCACAATACCAACCAAATAAACAGTTTGCTCTGCACCCCCTCCTGGCCCTTCCCAGATCCGCTCTGGCACTTGGCACGGTACCGTAAGAACTCGAATACTTGAACCTGGAGCTAGGACGTTGGAGTTGCCTTTGCTGGTAAGGTGCGGCACTTGTTTCCTTTTTCTTTGTCTTAAGCTGGGGCCCCGAGGGTCAGTTTTCGCGATGTTTTCACCCATCCTATCCAGGAGAGGGGATTTTGAACGTCCTAGCGCGAGGTTCAATTATTCGAGTTCTTACGGTACTGCACTGTACAGTACCACTACGACCGCGAAGGAATTGCAACAATCACAGCTGGGGGATGAGGAATGTTATGCGGATCACCATACCAAACTTTCATTCCTCTGTACGAACCAGCCGGGGTTTTTTTTTTTTTTTTGGGAAACGCATCATTAGATCTTCCGGTAGATCTTCACAGGAACCCATCCAGCGGGGCTGCGAAAGCATCGTATGGATTGGGCAGGATTTGCTTGGCGTGCCCGGGTGGGTTGTGGTATTGACAGTGCGCGATTCGTACGTAGGGTCTACCCCCCCCTCGCGTATAGGTTTTTGTGAGATTTTCGGGGCTATTTTTTGGTTCCTGTAGTTTTGACGGAAAGAGATTTGTAGTGAAGATTTGTTGAGTGGTGGGAGCGAATTTTCGGGGAGATCTTGGGGTTGGGTTGGTCTACATGGTGGGTACTGTAGTCTACTTGCGGTGAAAGTGCTGTGTCGAGTGCGGATTAGAAAGTGGAGAGATCCCATCCGGGCGGCATCGTGAGCTGGGCCATCTCCGAATGGGAGTCTGGGTGGAGGGGGCGATAATTTGGAAAATGGCTTTCCACGCCGCCAGACACCCCCTCTCCCCCTTGGTGTGGTTGATGATCACCGTTATCGTTGTCGTATGATATCGTATGTCCTTGGGTTGTGCTGAGCGGTACCTGAAACCGGAAAAGGATGCGGTGCGTGGTTACACCCTGTTGGCGGAATTGTATCACAACTACGCGCCGGGACGGAGAACGGGCTGTGGGGAGCTATGCTGTTTTCTTCTTCTTTTCGACTCACTTGGTTTCATTGAGTTGATAATATGAAAACCTCGCTATAAATCCCGGCGTATATGGTATAAGGCCCCCGGCATGCGAGTGATAGCTAGTGATGTAAGATATTGTTAATACCGTAGAACCAGGCTCCGGTGCTTGGATAATCGTAGGCATCCCCCCCCCCCAAGCTCTTGTAATTTTTAATTGATAGTCTACATGTCGAA
This sequence comes from Tuber brumale, assembly GCA_014065205.1. Taxonomy (NCBI): domain Eukaryota; kingdom Fungi; phylum Ascomycota; class Pezizomycetes; order Pezizales; family Tuberaceae; genus Tuber; species Tuber brumale. The sequence goes on along the minus strand of JACCEG010000039.1, from coordinate 468,759 downwards.
TTGGACCACCTTTAAGTTTACGCCCTTGTGGGCGCTGGCACACAAGGTCCCCAACGTGCTACCTTACCACGCCCGCCGGTTAACCGTCAAATTTACTGGCGCACCTAAACTCCGTACTATATCGTGCCGAGCTACGGTAGCCCACACTATCCCGACCCCGACCAAGAAATCTGCAAGCGGACACCACGAGCCCTCTGTGGCAACGATGCTGTAAAATACGAACACACACTCAAGCAAACTCACAATTGGGACGAAGATACATGTCGAATCTAGCACTGGTGATTATGTGGCTAAAAAGAGGTAGGATATGTCCTCGCGGCATCGGCGATGAACAGGAGTAGAATTTGGTATACGTGCGCTGTGGCTTTTACCGGTTGACCACCTAACTAACTAGCTAACTCGCCGGGGGGGGGGGTTGTCCCAAGGTCTGGAAACCCGTGTTCGGTTTGTCTCTGGGGGCAGTGCCTTGGAGAATTTTCAGTGCCCCGAAAGAAGGTTCTGGGCCTGGGGGACCCTCTCCAGGACTTCGCACGGTGGTCACTAGTCCTGTTGGGCGCTGTGATGGCTCCGTGGTCTGGTTTACCTATAATAATATGGAAGTTTTTTTTAAAAAAAATATTTGCACCTACAAAGTTTTGCTAAACATCAACTAAATTACTCGTTCACATCCAACTTGGGTGACATGTGTCATTCAAGTCTTTCGAAATATCTATCAATCCATTATCTATCAGCTGATACTATAATTTACGGGTAATAAGTGGGATAAAGTGGGTTCTAAATATTCTGGGAAAGTCCTCTAAAGTGAGCGAATCCTGAGATCGCTAGAAAAGAAAGGAAGAAAGAGAGGGGGAGAGAGAGGACCAAGGTAACGATATCTATAGGGTAGTGTCGTAAGCTCAGGGTAGCAAAGCATGAATCTGGGGAGGAGAGGGGATGATATTAAGAGTAGTTTCGCTATTCCATCGTGCCTGTTCTGGACAGCCCACGAGAATGAATGGTGTCTTGCCAAAAAGTGAGTCTGGCCTGTGGGGGTTGACATCCTCCCGTCTCAGTAGCAGCTTCACTATTCCCCCGTGCCCATTCTTAGCGGGCCACAAGAGTGGTGTCTCGCAGTAAGAGGCGTCTGTGAGGTTGGGATTGACATCTCCTTCTAGTAGCAGTTTTACTACTTCTTCATACCTACGTCTCGCGGCCCATATGATTGGTGTTAGACCCACGCCATCTCTCTAGTTGGCATCACACCTTTTCAACTCCGTTAAAGCTAGCACAACTTTGGCGATGCCGAAGGACGACACACAGTGCAATGCGGAAAATCTCGCGTCCCAGATAGCATCATGGGGAGCGATTTCTCAGAAAACTAGCCTAGAGGATATGTGGTGATTGTAATGGTAAAGAAGCTGGAGAGCAAGGGATTTCGCGCGATTCGAGAGCTCTACTTTAGCGTGGGTCCCCCAATATAGAGATGAATATTCGAGAAAGGGTGTGTTTTGGAGGTCGTAGGGAGAATTAGCTGGGATATCCTTGATGTGCTGGAAATTGAGATAGGTCAAGCATGTTTCCGCCACCGTCGAGTGAGCTTTACCAAGAAAGTTAGGGTGAGCACGAAGATACTCTTGGAGGGTAAAATGGATCAAGCGGACAGTTGAGGCTTTCTTATCTACGACGACAAGTCCCTGGCAGTAGCCTAGGGATGTCCGTACCCAAGGCACATTATCGGCATTGAAGCTGGTTGATCCCACCTCGATCGCGAGGGCCTGACACAACTCCTCCGCCAACAATGGGCGTTCCGAATGAGAGACCCACATCAGAGTGGCAATCCCAAGTCTTGCTTTCTCCCCACCCTGTGCCTCTATGCGCTCCAGCGTCGCACGGTAAGCATCCCCCAACCCAAGGCCATCCGTAATTTCTCTTAGTTTCTCTCGCCTCCTGTAGATAGTCGTTTCTTGTAGGATTGCCTCAATGTTCAAGGAAGCCAGCAAGAATCTAGACATATATCTATCAGCGGGTGACTTGGCTTGGGTTTCCTTGTGGATTTTCTCTTACATACATTTCCGATACAGTTTCTGGAATGTTCCTCATCCAGTTTTTCCCGGAGATATCTTGTGATATCATTTCTTCTGGCACCTGTGGACACAATCACCACTCTTCCGGTGAGACGTTTTTCCACCTCACCCCGGCAATGGGGCCCCCCAGTTAGGAAGATTCGAGTGCTTGGCGACTTCTGGAGAATCTCCCCGGGCGAGCCAAGGACCTTGAATTAACGCTCTTCCAGACATTCATCGAGAGAATCAATACATATAAATGTGCGCTGGAAAGACGATGTGGTCTGTAGCATCTCCACAATTTGCGGAACTCGCAACCTCCGCCCACCGATCTTACTTTTCTGATTTCGAAAAGCCTGCACTATTTCGTCAGGAATCCTTTCCATTCCACCAACGACCTGCCTCGGCAGGGCGCCGAGCATGTCAGTAGGCGTCTGTTCCATCCAGGCGGCAAAGTCGAAATAGAAGTAGGCAACGGTTACATTTTGTCCTCCGGCCTGATCACACAAAGTGTCAATCACCAGTGAACTGCTAGCATTGTGGCTTGCCAGCACTGCGCTTGCTTCCTTTTCACCCCCTCCCTCGGAAATCATGACTCTTACGTGAGATAGGTCTTGCTGACCCCCGGATCGCCGTTGCCAAAGAGAGTGGCATTATTAGGCTCATCCCCCCACTACCATCAAACCACCCTCTAAATGCTTCTGTTCCCAGGACCCAGTCTCCAACATCATTAAACCGGCGGTCTCAAATGTCCTGGTGGCGTATCCGAGGCTCTAGTGGAGATAACCAGGCCAGAATTTCAGTCCTCTCATCAGTAACAATCAGATTCGACACGCTAACAGTGGTGCTATTATTAAAACTGTTCCAGTTCGCACCAAAGTATCGAGACATCCCCCTCGATCTCTTGGACCCCCAAGATAATGGGCTATTGAGGATGGTCTGCTGATGGAGTTTCCGGGGGCCAAAGAAAAGCGGGGTCGTCCTGATCGCGCAGCCTTGTAAAAAACATTTGGCCCAATCAACCCACCCAAAATTTGCGAGATTGATACCAGTAGGCTAGAATTGACCGGCAGCGCATAAAGCTGTACCCTATTTCTTGACAGTTAGAAATGGGAAAAAGAGTGATCTAGTTGTGGTGTAACCAATGCATCTGTAGGCATCATACCTAATTGTTTGGAAATAGTCTTGACCCACTCCTTCAGTCAGGTAACTCAAGCTCCCATTACCGGTAATTTAAGGAACACCAAGTGCTGTACAGTACTAGTAAGTTACCGCGCTCGAATACCCGGGGGCAAATTACACCGGGGATAATAAGGCACAACGGAAAATGGTGGGGATCAGCGAAAAACTTTACCGGTAGGAGGTGGAAGGTTTACTCCTGAGCAAATTCTTCGCCGTTGCGTATTTTTCGATACGTCTTCAGGATGGTACTAGCACACTACCTCACTTTCACTGCACCTGTACTAGTACAGTGCTCGCAATGTAAATGAATGGAATTTCTTGGGTGCTAATTTACAAATATCCAGATCCTAGTTAGGAGACGTGGTATTTTCGCTCGTGTGAATTTGGCCGATGGGAAATTTTTTTTTTTTAAAAAAAGGAAGGTGATAACTATGGAGGTGCAGCCCTAAGTTTTGTATATTTGGCTAGCAGGGAGTGTTAAGTTAGCAAGGATAGATAACTCAAAGTGGATATTGTGGCATTAAAAGTACTGGGATAAATGTGAAGACTTTGTGTAAAAGTTTTCTGTCCATCTCTATTGACAAAAATGTCATCTGTGAATACCCAGAATACAAAGTCTTCTGATTTCAACTGTGACCAGAGAAGAGACTGTCAGCTCTTATATTCAATCAGTTGAAAATATGCACAAATCTAAGAAAAAACAGGATAACTTCCTATACTGAATTCAGTATGCATGTACTTCTCCAACTACTCCAACTCAGAGACCTAGTTGTCCTCCTATTCTCATCCAAGTCCAAGTTGAAGATCTGGTTGCCTATGTGTGCATGTCTTCTTGGAATGGCTATCTTTTGTTTTAGCAACTTGCTGTGGAGCTGGATTTTGGGATGGGAAAGAAAGCTAGTCAGAGAGCATTGGTGAAAGAAGAGTTTCACAGGTGATTAGAGATGAGAAAACCTCTAATCACTAAATGAAATTGGATGATAAGGTTATAGTGAGCTTCAGAGTACTGGTATGTAACCTGGTTGATAGAACAGTGGTATTAGATTTTGTGGACTTATGAAACTTGGATTACAGGTAAAAGGCATACTTGAACTTGGGTCATAAGCAGAGTTGGTAAGGAGTGGAACCTGACTTGTGTTATATATAAACATCAATAAAAGAAGGAATGGATATTTTGGAGCTGTTTTCATAGAGATACACAAGGTCTTGAGATATTTTGGGAGAAGGATTGGGGAACGATGAATTCAAATAGCTACTGCACACTGTGGCATACACTGTTCCAGTAATTCATAGTTATATTGAATTATGTTGTCATGATGGGATTCAGTTAGGCGAACGCCAAACTCAAGTATATAACTGAGGGACGTAGGGCAAAAATCTTCGGTTGGAGAATCTGTCGAGGAAGGCTCGTCTCGATAAAATAGATAAGATAAAGATTCAAAGTATGAAACAATATTATATTGATAAGATCTCTTCTCCGTTGCTTGATGATGTCTGTAACGCTCAGGAGGCACTTCGATATTTATATCTTGCGTCTGAGTGTTCGTGGACTACTTCTAATTACAATGCCCCTGAAGTACCAGCCTGGTTTTAGTACACTAACATTAAGAATCTTATAAGTGCGAAGACCATTTGACCCTGAAACTTATCACACCCTTTCGCCGACACAGAATAGTATTCCTCCGTTAAGATGACTGCACTATTTGTTATACCAAATGGCGGCCTCTAACTTAGATGTCCGCATAGACTAATGTATTACTCTAGTCTAGTTGACTATCATTCCAATAGTCTCTTCGGTCATGAAGTGATGAAGTTCACGCCGGGTTACCTAGTACTAATCGCAAGCCAGAGCCCAATGTGTCAATGTCTTAATAGTCTCCGACTTATCTAGGTCTTCCATTCTGAGCCTGCTTCCCCTTGGTCCGCTGGCCTCTGTAGAGGGGTCCTATCGCTAAGACCAACCAACCTACAGCTGATCTCAGAAGGGTATGGGTGGATTTGGTATGCTCCTAATAGCTTCTGCCACTGGGACATCCTCTTGGAGTATTTCGCCAAAAATGTCCCGTCACCTTCGGCCAATAGTTTAGGAAGCCTAACTTTGAAGCCTACTATCTCAATGCGCCTCCTACAGATTCCTTCTATTCTACATCCCAGATGTAGCCAAAGATCCCCTCTCATATATCCTGCTAACAGCATGCGGTCGGACGGATGGCGGTGACTTATATGGTGTTATGAAGGGGGCTTCATTGATGTGACATTTTAGTGATGGGACGCAACTCTCAAATCTCACTAATGACATGCGGGCCCATGAGGGGGCTGGAGGGGGCTGTTGGCACTCTGGTAAATCGAGGGTCTGTGCGCAGTTACCTACCGTGGGTCTGTGTGCATGTCTTGGATTTCCATATGCCTAACATGAGCTTCCTCCTACCAGGCTTCGCCTCGAATGCCTTTTTATAACTTTTTATAATTTTTTCTAAATACATTTTAAGACTCAGTGTGGTCAGGGTAAAAAACATCCCACATTTACTTGGCCACAGTAGGAAAACCCTTTCCTCACTATCTTACTTCTACCATTCCTGGCATGTCCGGATTTTTATTATAAAAATTCTCCACAACTTCCTCCACGTTTTCTATACCGGTAGCAGGCTCCCATGTGTTCTCATCTTCTGAACACCCTTGCCATTTAACGAAGTACCACAGTTCCCGCTTCTCTTGATAGCGGCCACGTACTCGTCTCCTGTAAGAACGAATCTTGCGTCTTACTATTTTTTCAACCTCATATTGTAGATCACCATCAATGTCCTCCAGTTCTCTAGGGGGTTGCTGATGATTGCCTTGAACTAACGTACGGTAGGATTCCAGTAGTGCGACATGGAATACGAGGTGAATGTTCCATCGATCAGATATGTTGAGTTTGAAGGCTCGTGACTCACGCTTCTCCATGATTTGAAAAGGACTGTACAGCTTTGGACTTAGCTTCTTGGATTTTCGTCGGGTTCAAATATTCCTCGCATTTAATATTACTTTGTCCCCGATCTTGAAGTCCGGCTGTTGTCGAGCTTTTCGGTCATAATATTTTGACATTCCTTTCCTTGTCTTTTCTAGTGACCCTCTCGCTTGTTCATGTATTGTCTTAATCCAGTTCACGTAGAGTGTTGCTCTTGGATTTTGAGCTTCGCGCTCCTTCATCCACTCTGTCTGTGGATGGAATCCGTAGTTCACATAGAATGGTGACATCCCATGCGCATTGGTTGTGGAGTTGTTATAGGCATGTTCAGCTAGCGGTAGTAGCTGATACCAGTCGTCCTGATCATAATTGACAAAACTTCGAAAGTAACCTTGTAGCACTTGGTTGGTTCGTTCAGTTTGTCGGTCAGTTTGAGGATGGTAGACCGTTGACATTTTTCACTTAATTTGCAGTGCTTTGCAAAGGGATTTCCTGAATTCTCCTGCGAACTTTGAGTTCATATCAGAGAGGATTTTGGTTGGTAAGCTATGCAGCCTCTGTACTTCTTTCAGGAATGCATTTGTGACATCCTTGGCTGTGGCCAAGGTCTGAAGTCCGATAAAATGTACCATTTTTGTAAACCGATCGACTACTACCATTATCTGGGTGGACCCTTGTGACTCTTGTAGTTGCATGATAAAGTGCACAGAGAATGATGTCCATGCCGCATAGGGTATTTGCAATAGTTGCAGCAGTCCGTACTTGGTGTGTCTAGGCGACTTATTATGTTAACATTCATTGCAGGGTAGTACGTTATCATTGACCTATTCCGCAAGTCCTTTCCAGTCGAAGTTCCGCATAATGTTTTCCAAGAGTTTCTCTTGTCCAAAATGTCCTGCAACTTTTGCATCGTGACATCCTTCTGCGATCTTGATTTATAGAGCCTGACTATCTGGTATGAATAGTCATTGCTTATAGTATAGTAGATCGTCGGTTAAGGTCTAGTCCTTGGGGAAATTGTTAGGCATATGGAAATCTGAGACATGCATACAGACCCACGGTAGGGTAACTGTGCACAGACCCTCGATTTACCAGAGTGCCAACACCCACCTCTGGCCCCCTTATGGGGCCCACACGTCATTAGTGAGATTTCGAGAGTTGCATCCCATAACTGAAGTGTCACATCAATGAAGCCCACTTCATAACACCATATACATCGCTGCCGTTTGTCTGACCACATGCAGTTTACAGCTTATATGAGAGGGGACCATTGACAACATCTGGGAAGTAGAACAGAAGAAATCCGTTAGAGGCGCATTGAGATAGTAGGCTTCAAAGTTAGGCTTCTTAACTATGGGCCGAAAGTGATGGGATGTTTTCGACGAAAGACTCCAAGAGGATGTCCTAGTAGCAAGAGCTATTAAGGGTATACCGAGTCTACCCATACCCTTCTGAGATCAGCTGTAGGTTGGTTGGTCCTAGTAATAGGACCCCTCTATGGAGGCCGGCGGACCAAGGGGAAGCACGCTCAGAAAGGAAGACTCAGATAAGTTGGAGGCCCTTAAGACGTTGACATGTCGGGCGCGGACTAGCAATTGGCACTAGGTGACCCGGCATGAACCTGATTACTTCATAACCGAAGCGACTATTAGAACGATAGTCAACAAGACTAAAGTAATATAATAGTCTATGCGGACATCTACGTTAGAGACCGCTGTTTAGAATAACAAACAGCGCAGTCATCTTGATGGAGGAATACTATTCCGAGTCCGCGAAAGGGTATGATAAGTTTCAGGGTCAAACGGTGTTCGCACTTATAAGATTCTAGATGTTTGCGTATTAAAACCAGAGTGGTACTTCAGAGGCATAGTAGTTAGAAGTAGTCCGCGAATACTCAGACGTGGGATATAAATATCGAAGTACCTCCTGAGCTTTACAGACATCATCAAGCGACGGAGAAGAGCTCTTATCAATATAAAAAAATTGTTTACCTCATAAATCTTTACTTTACCTTACTTTATCGAGACGAGCCTTTCTTGACAGATTCTCCAAACAAAGATTTTGGCCTACATCCCTCAGTTATACTAGAGATAGGCATCTGCCTAACAGTATATTGATAGTTCTCCTGTTACCAAGGCTCACTATGTGAACTACGAGTTCACTTCAAACTCCACCCTCAGCTCAGACTTCGATTACATTGTCGAAGCACCTTACCGTCCCATTTATATTCATACATTCGAAGAAATCTTCGACACTGAGCTCTTCGAAATTGAAGAAGAATACATTCAAGAGCCCTCATGGTTCACAATACCCTTCGGAATCCCAACGAGGGATTAATTCAATTGCATATATCGTACCTGGCACGGCTCGAACTTTGAGTGGAGTTCTAAAGAGTCCGAAAACTTCGTTGACTGGACTACCCAGTGCTCTCAAGTCACAGACGGAAAAGAAAAAGAAAAGTTAGGGACACCTGTTCGAGGGCCAGATATCTCCTCGGCCTGGGCCTAAGAATTCCTTACATGTACTATAAGTATATTTTGAACCTCGAAAAAGGGAAATCCAAGTTCTGAGTTCAGAATTGGACCTACTGAACCCTTTTATACTGACCCCTCTAGAGTATCTCAGACGTTAGATACCTTACATATGGTTCCTTAAACCCTTTAAAGGATATCAAGAACTCTGGTATGAAGTACCAGTAATCACTCATCCAGGGCTATTAGAGGAATTAGCCTATCTGGAAAGTATCACCATGGCTGAGATACCTCAAGACCAGAGAAAGAAGATAACGGCGGGAGAACCAATTGATACCCGCCCCGATACAAAGGAGAAAATCGATGATTCGGCTATATAGAGCCCCTCACCGTCGACACCTCATGAACCCACTTTCCGAAGAGGAAATTTACCCTCTCACCTATCCTCTAGTGTTGCAAGCACTCATAGGATATCAAGGGTCTCCATACCTAAACCTGGAGGAGACCACGCTGCAAACTTAGCCAGATTGGCTGCGCGTCTTGGGATAACCTTGGGTCAAATAAGGCAAGACATAGACACCTCGCTTGACCAAGCCAATATTGCCTTCAAACATTTGAAAGGAGCTACCCAAGACAATACCTTAAAGTTAATTAAGGTACAACAGGAAATCACTGAAGGACAAGATATCCAGGACAATGATCTTGGACTCCTGTTGATGCAGCTGGCAGGCATGGAAGCGGAGGTCAAGGGGATACAAGAGGAAATGCTATGAGAAGTAGCAAAGAAGATAGACGCTCAAGAGAGGCATCAACAGGAACATGAAGAGGTAACCACGAGGTTACATGGAACCATCGGGCCAGAAAGCCAAGCAGCATTAGCCCGAAATTAGCTGTTGGAACAAATGGTCATCAACCTAAGGTCGGAATTCCTAGAATTCCGAAATTAATGTACCATGCGGGAAAGAGAAGTCAACTGTATCCTAGGACAAATGCGCCTAGAACAGACTACTCGCCAAGCAGAGGTTTGCAGGTCACAAGACTAGCAACAGCAGCAGAATAATGAGACGAATAATACCCTATAGGAGTTGACAGTGGCTATAAACAAGATACTAGCCACCGCACCAAGTCCCGAAGCTGCAGGACCCGCACCCTTACCCGCAGTCCAAGAAACTGATGACGAGGAGTACTATGCTCTACCTACCCAAAGGGACAAGGGGAAAGGCTGGGAAACCGCTGATGCATCCCCCTCAGGTACCCAGGGAGGTAACCCAGGAGATCCTAGTGACGATGACGACGATGATGATGAGAGAGGAAGAGAAAGAGGAAGTCCTAGCTGAGGCAGGTGAGGACAAACACCAGAACAGTCTGGTATGGCAGAAACACTTGCCAACTTGATGGCGCTAAATATTAAGCGACCATCAGAGCGACCCCCATTTTTTGAAGATAAGCCCGCACAAGACATATACATCTGGATTCTTCAACGCAACAACTATTTCAAGCAGAACCCACAAATCTGGGACGATGCTCGGGAACAAGTTATATACGCACTCAGTCGTACAAGAGGAGAAATAGTACTTCTCTACACTGTCTGGTATAGGAAGGCTATGGACGGACTTCAAGGGGAAATCTAGCAACTGGAACTGGCAACATGGACTCGTTTTGAACACGATATGATCAAATGATTTGCCTCGGTGGAAGCCGAATGACTAGCACTTCGAGCTATGAAGCTAGTCAAGTATGATGGTAGCATTGAACGTTATCTAACGATCATGCATAACTATAACATTTGTGCATGCATGACTGGAGAATCCTAGAGACAGGAAGTCGAAGATAAACTTGCCAAATAAATTGTCAGAAGATTGTTGGCGATGCGGTATACAATGGATCAAGAATGAGAAGAGGCGCTCAGGCGATATGGTCGGTCGGAAGAAGGAATGCTAGCTAAGGAAAAGATTGGGCGAGATAAACTGTCCAAGCCTAAAGTAGTCCAGGAGGTCAAAAGAGAAGAGCGACAGGACTCTAAAATGAAGCGACAAAGGGATACCAAACCTTATGTCAAGGGAGGTGGAGCCCCACCACGAAAACTTCAAAGGGACGATGAGCTGGAAAAGCCTAGGAAGAGGATAGAGGGTGTGCCAAAGATTACCCATACAAACTTCGGCCAGACCCATACCGGTATTCCGCAGAGTGTGATAGATACTCGGAGACGAGATGGAGATTGGACATGTTGTGGAAAGAAAAACCACGGCTACCAGACATGTTGGGGAGACGCCCATATATCGGTGGCAACAATCAGCTCAAGACCGATAAAAATGGGAATTCGTCGTGCACGGTCAGCTATTGTAAAACCGAAATTAGCAGGCAGAGTCGCTTCCATCTAGCAACTAGCCCGAGTGAATAAGATCTATGAACTGGCGGACGCCGAGAAACTGACTTAGGTCAGTTCATTGGCACCAACGGCAATGGCGATTGGGTATTCAGTGTTTTGATGGAGCTGGAATCGAAATGGGAACCCCCTTTGGATGGGGTGTATTGGGTACCAACCATGACGGGGATCGGGTATTCTGTATGCAACTACGGGAATCGAAACTCAAAATGATCAAAGCGGCGCAAAGCGAGTCTCTCCTTTCAGGATCAACGCAAGTAGGCTCTAAGTGAAGAGATCCCACGAGGGACTTACAAGCTTGAAAACAAGAATCAATAGATAGAGGGTCTCGATCGAAAGAGAGGATAGTTAACATGCCCACATGGCCCGGGAGCCAATAGTACGAAGTTCCTTGAGTCACCTGGTGGTTACCTGCTACCCGTGTGCAAGCAAGTTACTACACTGAAAAAGTTGGAACATAGCAATGCAAGATCTACCTGATAACAAATACACGACAGGGGGACAACTGACATGGGCCATTCCACCTACCACACGAGTCTGAGTCGTATTATAGGTATGTCCTATCTTGCCTTCTAGCCAGAGTGTGGGATAGGGATGTACCGCTTTGGTGCACAAGGCTTCTCTGAGGGAGCTGGATGGATAACCGATATCCTAAGAGAAAGGATTCGGTGAACGCGGGAGCCCCACACTAAGGGAGTAAAGTGGCTAACCACCTCCCGAAAATCTACTATGAGCCTAGGTTTAGCGTGTTGGGAGAAGGCATCCAGCCTGAAAACTGGTCGTGCGCAATTGGGTATCAGTGAAACGCCGCTTAGTATATAGACCCAGATTGTTAGAGCTAAAGAGTTACTAGCTTGTCTGAGGAGACCTAAATGGTCGAAACTACGTGGGCGTAATAACAAACATCTTGTTACCTACACCCAACACCAAAAATGTCTAAACGAAAGAACCAAGAAGGTCTTATCCGTGCCAAGCATGTAGAATTAGATACGCCAAAACCAAAATGATATAACTGTCTGGAGGGGATCGCTTACCTCCACATAAATGATAAGCGATACAAAGTTAAAGTCTTGTTAGACTTGGGATCCAATGTATTCCTTCTTAATAAGGACCTAGTTGAAGACCTTCGCGTTACACTCTCCCTCTAAAATTAGAAATAGGAAAAAACTGACACATCTCTGAAGTGTTGTGTGAAGTGGCTAAAGCTGGTCACTATAGGATGATAATTCCTTTTGGTTGGTGGCATCGTGAACACCCAGTGTCGCACATAGAAGATGCAGAAAATTGGAGCTTCTCCACAAAATGTTGTGAAAACTGTGTGGAGGAAGACGAAGGAATAGCGGATATGTTCAAATATGATGAATTCATTACTTAGGATCCTAATACATGCCGTATCGGAAGGATCGGAACCATCAAAAATACGGTGGAACTCGAATCATTACCGAAAGAATACTGGCATTACAAACATTTGCTTGAAGCCCAAATGGCAGAAAAATTAGCAACAAGATGAACATTCGATCACGAAATCAAGTTGATTCCAGGATCAACTCCTCCCTTGGGGCCAATATATCCACTATCCGAAAACAGCTTAAGGCTTGATGAGAATACTTGGAAACAATGATTAAGCAGGGAAAGATTACTGGAAGTTAATCTCCGGCAGGGATACCTATATTATTCGTACCCAAACCCGATGGAAGACTACCCCTAGTTGTGGACTACCAAAATCTAAATAAGAATACTATCCTCAACAAACATCCGCTTCCACTAATGTCCGAACTCAGAGATAGAGTAGCTGGTGCAAAGATGTTCCCAAAGTTAGACCTTAAGGATGGCTACCACCTGATTAGGATTAAGGAAGGCGATGAATGGAAAATGGCTTTCAGGAAGAGATATGGGCATTACGAATATAAGGTTATGCCATTTGGATTAGTCAATGTTCCTGCAACCTTCCAAGATATGATGAACTAAGTACTTAAAGAATACTTGGATGTTGGAGTTGTGCATTATTTAGACGATATTCTCATCTATGCAAAGGATGAAGAAGAACACATCGAAGTGGTGAAAAAGGTTTTGCAAAGTCTACCTTCCATGCCACAGATGTAGAATTCCTCGGCTATATGGTAGCGGTCGATGGGGTGTCTATGAGCACTCGCAAGGTGAAATCCATAATGGTTTGGAAAGCACCTAAGTCAGTTAGAGAAGTACAAGTCTTTATTGGATTCGCTAACTTCTACCAACGATTTATTAAAACCTTTTCGGCTATTTGCAAAGCCATAACCGAGACATTACAAGGAAATCCTAAGAATTTCAAATGGGGAATTGAGTAGGACTCAGCTTTTGAGGAGCTAAAACACCAGTTTACAACAGCTCCCACACTACATCACGTTTTTCCAGAAAGAGAGACGGTAGTAGAAACTGACGTGAGCGATTTCGCGCTCAGTTGCGTCCTTTCTCAATATTTTGAGAAAAGGTTACATCCAGTAGCTTTCCATTCCAGAAAATTAAATTCGGTGGAGCGCAATTATGAGATTTGTGATAAAGAACTTCTTGCAATCCACAAAGAATTTAAGGAATGGAGACACTACTTGATCGGAACAGAAAAACCGATTACAGTCTTTACCGACCATCAGAACCTACAATACTTTCTCACCTCAAAAGTCTGGAGCGGCCGTCAAATTCATTGGGCTCAGAAGTTGGTAGAATACAATTTCCGCATTGTATACCGACCAGGCATGAAGGGCGGAAAGCCTGATGCATTAAGCAGAGGGCTGGAGTACTGTCCTGAGGAGGGAGCTACGCATCGCAAACAAAAATTTTGAAAGAAGAAAATTTCTTTGTGTCACTAGTAGCAAGGGTAGGCGATGAAGGAGAAGACTGGGATGAAGATAAGGATTTGGATCTGGAAGCATGAAGAGGTGGAACAGAACCCGTTATTAGGGTTAAGAGATTGAGCAAAAAGGCATACTTGTCAACAAATGGCTCAAGAACGGCGGCAGGACATGACCTGTGCGCCATAGAGGATAACATTGTCCCAAAATATGGACAAGCATTAATAAGAACCGGTATAGCTGTGGGACTACCTGAAGGAACTTACGGAAGAGAGGCCCTGAGAAGCGGATTAGCAGTTCGAAGCTGAATCTCCACCGGCGCTGGAGTGATCAATGCAGATTACACCGGTGAACTCAAAGTCGTACTTTTCAACCATAAGAATGTGGATTGCCAAATAAGAATGGGCGATCGCATAGCCCAACTAGTCGTGAAAAAGGTTAACACTTAAGACATGATGGAAGTAGATGATTTGGAAAAAACTGAATGAGGGACCGCAAGATTCGGAAGTACCAATATAGCGACAAGATCCTTGATCGTGAAGGAACCGGAACCTAGCATCAGCTACCGACAGGCATTGGCTAAAGACAAAGAATATTGGTATCATATTTCAGAAGTACCCGAAAAAGTTCTAATGTCAAATGCTATTATCCTACAGAAAGGCATGAAGTAGGTGAATCCTGAATTCCTAAGTGAGATACGGGCAGCTATCGAATCAGACGCAGCTTGGAGGCAACGGAGGACAGAACTCATTAGGTTATGAGATGAAGGAAAGAATTTCTCCAAGGATTGGACCTTAACCGATGATCTACTATATTATAAGCAAAGACTAGTTGTACCAGATAGTCAGGCGCTATACACCAAGATCGCAGAAGGATGTTATGATGCAAAAGTAGCGGGACATTTCGGACAAGAAAAAATCTTGGAGATCATCATGCAGTACTTCTACTGGAAAGAACTTGCGGCCTGGGTCAACAACTACGTACGATCCTGCAATGAATGCCAATATAACAAATCGCCCAGACACACTAAGTACGGATTATTGCAACCACTGCAAATACCCTATGCAGCATGGGCATCTATTTCATTAGACTTTATCGCTCAACTACCAGGGTCACAAGGGTGCACTCAGATAATGGTAGTAGTTGATCGATTCACAAAGATGGTACATTTCATAGGACTTCAGACCTCGGCTACTGCAAAGGATGTCACAAACGTGTTCCAAAAAGAAGTATGGAGACTACGCGGCCTGCCAACCAAAATCATCTCGGATATAGACTCAAAGCTCGCAGGAGAATTTTGGGAGTCCCTTTGCAAAGCACGGGAAATTAAACGAAGAATGTCAACGGCATACCACCTTCAAACTGAGGGACAAACCGAACATACCAACCAAGTGTGGGAAGGATACCTGTGAAGCTTTGTCAACTATGGTATTAAGTATTATGTTTAGCTGAATATGCCTATAACAACTCCGCAACCAACGCGTACGGGATGTCACCATTCTATGCAAACTACGGTTTCCATCCACAGATTGAGTGGATGAAGGAGCGAGAAGCTCAAAATCAAGGAGCAACACTCTTCGTGAACTGGATCAGGACGATACACGAACAAGCGAGGGGGTCACTAGAAAAGACACGGGAAGGAATGTCAAAATATTATGACCGGAAAGCTCGACAACAGCGGCACTTTAAGATCGGGGATAAAGTAATGTTAAATACAAAGAACATTTGAACACAATGGAAATCAAAGAAGCTAAGTCCCAAGCTATACAGTCCTTCTCAAATCATGGAAAAATGCGGATGACGAGCTTTCAAGCTCAACATATCCGATCGATGGAACATACACCGTGTATTCGATGTGGTACTATTGGAACTCTACCGTGAGTCAGTTCATGGCAATCGTCAGCAACCCCCTAGAGAGCCACAGGACATTGACGGCGATCTACAATGGGAGGTTGAAGAAAGTAGTAAGAAGCGAGATTTGTTCTTACAGAAAACGAGTACGCAGTCACTATCAGGAGAAGTGAGAACTGTGGTACTTCGTTAAGTGGCAAAGGTGTTCAGAAGATGAGAACACATGGGAACCTGCTACAAGTATGGGAAATGTGTAGGAAGTTGTGGAGAATTTTCATAATGAAAATCCGGACATGCCAGGAAGGGCAGAAGTAAGATAGTGAGGAAAAGGTTTTCCTACCATGGCTAATTCAACACGGGACATTTTTTACCCTGACCACACAGAGTCTTAAAATGTATATAGAAGAAAAATATAAGGAAGTTGTAAAGGCATTTGAGGTGAAGCCTAGTAAGAGGGAGCTCATGTCAGGCATATGGAAATCCGAGACATCTGTACAGACCTACGGTAGGGTAACTGCGCACAGACCCTCAATTTACCAGAGTGCCAACACCCTCCTCTGGCCCCCTTATGGGGCCCGTACGTTATTAACGAGATTTCAAGAGTTGCGTTCCATAACTAAAGTGTCACATTGATGAAGCCTAGTTCATGATACTATATATGTCGCCGCTGTCCCTCTGACCGCATGCGGTTCGCAGGATATACGGGAGGGGACCTTTGGTGATATCTGGGAAGTGGAACGGAAGATATCTGTTGCAGGCGCATTGAGATAGTAGGCTTCAAAGTTAGGCTTCTTAACTATGGGCCAAAGGTGACAGGACGTTTTTGACGAAAGACTCCAAGTGGATGTCCTAGTAACAAGAGATAATGAGGGTATACCGAGTCCACCCATACCCTTCTGAGATCAGCAGTAGGTTAGTTGGTCCTAGTAATAGGACCCCTCTATGGAGGCCGGCGGACCAAGGGGAAGCACACTCAGAAAGGAAGCCCTAAATAAGTCAGAGACCCTTAAGATGTTGACCATTGTGCTCAGACTTGCGATTGGCACTAGGTGACCCGGCATGAACCTGATCACTTCATAACCAAAGAGACTATTGGAACGATAGTCAACAAGACTAATGTAATATAATAGTCTATGCGGACATCTGCATTAGAGACTGCTGTTTGGAATAACAAACAGCGCAGTCATCTTGACAGAGGAATACTATTCTGAGTCTGCGAAAGGGTATGATAAGTTTCAGGATCAAACGGTGTTTACACTTATAAGATTCTAGACATTTGCATATTAAAACCAGAGTGGTACTTTGGAGGCATAGTAGTTAGAAGTAGTCCGCGAACACTCAGACATAGGATATAAATATCGAAGTGCCTTCTGAGCTTTACACACATCATCAAGCAATGGAGAAGAGATCTTATCAATATAAAGGAATTTGTTTACCTCATAAATCTTTACTTTACCTTACTTTATCGAGACAAGCCGTTCTCGACAGATTCTCCGAATAAAGATTTTGGCCTATGTCCCTCAGTTATACTGGAGATAGGCATCCGCCTAACAGAAATCCTTTCCTTTTTCTGGTAACCTAATGAGTTCTTCTTTTCATTGCCTCCAAGTTGCATCTGTCTTGATAGCTACCTGTATTTTGCTGTGGAATTCAGGATTAAACTGCTTCAACTCCTTTTGCAGGATAATGGTGTTTGACATTAAAACTTTCTACGGTCCTTCTGAAATATTGTACCAGTATTCATTGTCTTTAGCTGATGCCTGTAGGTAACTGATACTTGATTCCTGCTCCTTAATGATCAAGGATCTTGTCGCTATGTTAGTGCTTCCGAATCCAGTGGTCCCTTATTCTGTGTCCTCCTAGTTATCTACTTCCATCATATTAGAGGTGTAGACTTTTTCTACTACCAGTTGAGCTATACGATTGCCCATTCTTATCTGGCAATCCTCATTTTTATGGTTGAATAGTACGATCTTGAGTTCACCGGTGTAAGCAGCATCGATTACTATGGTGCCGGTGGAGATTCCACTTCGGACCGCCAATCCACTTCTTGGAGCAACTCTTCTATAAGTTCCTTCGGGTAGCCCTACAGGTATACCCGCCCTTATTAGTGCTTGTTCAAATCTCGGAACAATCTTATCCTCAATAGCGTACAGGTCATGTCCTACCGCCATTCTTGAGCTCTTTGTTGGCAAATATGCCTTTTTGCTCAATCTCTTAACCCTAATAATGGGTTGAGTTCGACCTCTTAGAGGTTTCAAATGCAAATCCTTATTACCATCCTAGTCTTCACCCTCATTACCTACCCTCGCTACTAGTGATACCAAGAAATTTTGTGGTTTCAAAATTTTGTGTTTGTGATGCGTAGCTTCCTCCTCAGGACCATACTTCAGCTGTCTACTTAATGCGTGAGGCATTCCGCCTTTTGTACCAGGTTGGTATACAATGTGAAAGTTGTATTCTACCAATTTCTGCGTCCATCGAATTTGACGGCCGCTCCAGACTTTTGAGGTGAAAAAGTATTGAAGGTTCTGATGGTCGGTAAAGACAGTAATCGGTTTTTCCATTCCAATCAAGTAGTGTCTCCATTCCTTAAATGCTTCGAGGATTGCGAGAATTTCTTTATCATGAATCTCATAATTGCGCCCCCTGGAGTTTAGTTTTCTGAAATGGCAGGTTACAGGATGCAATCTTTTCTCAAAATACTGAGAAAGAATGCAACCGAGTGCGAAATCGCTGGCATTGGTTTCTACCACTATTTCCCTTTCTGGGAACAAGTGGTGGAGGATGGGGGCTGTCATGAATCAGTGTTTTAATTCTTTGAACGTCGTATCCTACTCAACTCCCCATTTGAAATTCTTAGGATTTCATTGGAGCCTCTCGGTTATGGGTTTGCAAATAGCTGAGAAGTTTTTAATAAATTGTCCGTAGAAGTTAGCGAATCTAATAAAGACTTGTACTTCTCTAACCGACTTATGTGCTTTCCAAACTATTATGGATTCTACCTTTCAGGTGCTCATGGACATCCCATCGACCACTACCATATAGCTAATCAATTCTACCTCTGTGGCATGGAATGTTGATTTCTTTAGCGATACCACTAATTGAAAGTCCAATAAACTTTGTAAAACCCTTTTGACAGCTTCAATGTCTTCCTTTTTATTCTTAGAGTAGATGAGAATATCGTCAAGATAATACACAACTCCAACGTCTAAGTATTTTTTAGGTACTTGGTTCATCATGTCTTGGAAAGTTGCCGGGGTATTTACCAATCCAAAAGGCATAATATTATATTCATAGTGACCATACCGTGTCCGCAAAGCTGTTTCCCATTCATCTTCTTCCTTAATCCTAATCAAGTGGTAGCCGTCCTTAAGGTCTAACTTGGTGCAGATCTTTATGCCAGTTACGCTATCTCTGAGTTCAGAGATTAGTGGAAGGGGATATTTGTTCAGAATGGTAATCTTATTTAGATTGCGGTAATCCACAACTAGGCGTAGACTTCCGTCGGGTTTGGGTACAAATAGTATAGGTGCTCCGGCAGGAAATTGGCTTTGCGTAATCTTTCCCTACTTAATCATGGTCTCCAAGTATTCTCTTAGTCCCTTGAGATGTTTTTCAGATAGTGGATATAGCGGCCCCCAAGGGGGGGTTGATCCTGGGGTCAACTTGATTTCATGATCGAATGTCCGTCTTGGGGATAACCTTTCCGCCATCAGGGCTTCAAACAAAGGTTTGTAATGCCAGTATTCCTTTGGTAAAGATTGGAGTTCTACCGTATTTTCTATATCTCCGATCCTTCCGATGCAGCATGCATTAGGGTCTCAAACGACTGATTCATTATATTCGAACATATCCGCTATCACTTCATCTTCTTCCACAAAGCTTTTGCAAGATTTTGCGGCGATAGTTGTTAGGCGGACGCCAAACTCAAGTATATAATTGAGGGACGTAGGCAAAAAATCTTTGATTGGAGAATCTGTCGAGGAAGGCTGGTCTCGATAAAGTAAAGTAAGGTAAAGATTTAAAGCGTGAAACAATATTATATTGATAAGATCTCTTCTCCGTTGCTTGATGATCTCTTACCAACTCAGACTGAGTCGATCTTACTTATAGTAGCTAGTCGGTACTTCTAATCTGCCTACTAACTATGTACCCCTCGCTTTCTTCTCGAGTTCAACTTTAGCGTGAACACTGTTTGACCCTGAGAACGAGCACACAACTCTACGGCTTTAGTCGCAGGTTCCTATTAGGAGCTTCCGATCTTCAGCTCGTATAGACTATGCCAGATACTCTAGACTTAGTTGCTATCGTTCCAGTAAGCTCTTCCGTTCACGAAGTGATCAAGTTCTTCACAGGCTGCCTATGCTTCATGCGAGTAAGAGTCCGATCCGCCAACATCTTATGGACTCTTCTCCAGCTATGGCCTTCTACTGAGTGTACTTCCCCTTGGTCTGCCAGCCTCCGCAGAGGGGTCCCGTTAGTAGAACCAACTAATATACAGCTGATCTCAGTAGGTAGGGTGTCATCGGTCTGTCCGTTGTATCATCGACTGTAACTTCCGTATGGGTACGGGGGTCTCCGTCTTCAGTCCTTAATTACTCAACTACCAACCGATCAATTTCTCTCAAATGACTTCCTACACTCTAGCCAGAGTCCCCTCTATGCTATTAGAAGAAATTCCCGCAGTCGGAGGTCTTGTACAGTCGTGCAGGGAGCTCCGAACATGTATGTCCAGTTGGTAGAAGATATCTCATACCAAAATAACTTTGACGACAGTGTGGATTGAATACGTGATCTCTGGATAGATGTCACGTGAGACTTCCATTGAGATATGGATGTGCGGGCCCCATAAGGAGGCCGGAGGGGGGTGTTGGCTCCAGTAAATCGAGGGTCTGTGCGCAGTTACCCTACCGTGGGTCTGTGCACATGTCTCGGATTTCCATATGCCTAACATGAGCTCCCTCCTACCAGGCTTCTCCTCGAATGCCTTTATAACATTTTATAATTTTCTTCTAAATACATTTTAAGACTCAGGGTGGTCAGGGTGAAAAACCTCCTGTGTTTACTTAGCCACTGTAGGAAAACCTTTTCCTCACTATCTTACTTCTGCCCTTCCTGACATGTCCGGATTTTCATTATGAAAATTCTCTACAACTTCCTCCGCGTTTTCCATACCAGTAGCAGGCTCCCATATGTTCTCATCTTCTGAACACCCTTGCCATTTGACGAAGTACCACAGTTCCTGCTTCTCCTGATAGCGGCCGCGCACTCATTTCCAGTAAGAACGAATCTCGCTTCTTACTATTTTCTCAACCTCCCATTGCAGATCACTGTCAATGTCCTCCCGCTCTCTAGGGGGTTGCTGATGATTGTCATGAACTGACTCGCGGTAGGGTTCCAATAGTGCGACATGGAATACGGGGTGAATGTTCCATCGATCGGATATGTTGAGCTTGAAAGCTCGTGATCCGTGATTATCCAAGATTTGAAAAGGACCGTATAGCTTGGGACTTAGCTTCTTTGATTTCGGTCGGGTTCGAATGTTTTTTGCGTTTAATATTACTTTGTCCCCGATCTTGAAGTCGGGCTGTTGTCTTGCTTTCCGGTCATAATATTTTGACATTCCTTCCCTTGTCTTTTCTAGTGATCTTCTTCCTTATTCGTGTATCATCTTAATCCAGTTTGCATCAAGCGTTGCTCCTGGATTTTGAGCTTCACGCTCCTTCATCCACTCGGTCTGTGGATAGAATCCATAGTTCCCATAGAATGGTGACATCCCATGAGCGTTGGTTGCGGAGTTGTTATAGGCATGTTCAGCTAGCGGTAATAGCTGATACCAGTCGTCCTGATCATAGTTGACAAAACTTTGTAGGTAACCTTCCAGCACTTGGTTGGTTCGTTCAGTTTGTCCGTCAGTTTGAGGATGGTATGCCGTCGACATTCTTTGCTTAATTTCCCATGCTTTACAGAGTGATTCTCAGAATTCTCCTATGAACTTTAAGTTAATGTCCGTGACAATTTCGGTTGGTAGGCAGTGCAGCTTCCATACTTCTTTCAGAAATGCGTTTGCAACATGTTTGGCTGTCGCCGATGTTTGTAGTCCGATGGAATGTGCCATCTTCGTGAATCGATCAACTACTACCATTATCTGAGTGCACCCTTGTGACTCTGGCAGTTGTGTAATGAAGTCCACTGAGATGCATGCCCATGCTTCGTACGGTATTTGCAGTAGTTGCAATAATCCGTACTTGGCGTGTCTAGGTGATTTATTATGTTGGCATTCATCGCAGGACCGTACGTAGTCGTTGACCTATACCGCAAGTTCTTTCCAGTAGAAGTCTCTCATGATTATTTCCAAAGTTTTTTCTTGTCCAAAATGTCCTGTAACCTTTGCATCGTGACATCCTTCTGCGATCTTTGTATATATCGCTGGACTATCTGGTACAAATAGTCTTTATTTATAATATAGTAGATCGTCGGTTAAGGTCCAGTCTTTGGGAAAATCCTTTCATTCGTCTCGTAACCTAATCAGCTCTTCCCTCCATTGTCTCCAAGCTGCGTCTAATCTGATAGCTGCCTGTATCTTGCGTAGGAATTTAGGATTGAACTGCTTCATACCCTTTTATAGGATAATGGCGTTTGACATTAGAACTTTCTCTAGTACTTCTAAAATGTCGTACCAGTGTTTGTTGTCTTTGGCCGATGCCTGCAGGTAACTGATACTCGGTTCCTGTTCTTGGTGGATCAAGGATCTTCTAGCTATATCGGTGCTTCCGAATCCTGCCGTTCCTCGTTTTGTATCTTCCAAGTCGTCTACTTCCATCATGTCTGAGGTGTTGACTTTTTCTACCACCAGCTGAGCTATGCGATCGCCCATTCTTATTTGGCAGTCCACATCCTTATGGTTGAAAAGTGCGACTTTGAGTTCACCGGTGTAATTAGCATCGATTACTCCTGCACCGGTGGCGATACTGCTTCAGACCGCTAATCCGCTTCTTGGGGCAACTCTTCCATAAGTTCCTTCAGTTAGCCCTACAGCTATACCCATACTTATCAATGCTTGTCCATATTTCTGGACAATGGCATCCTCAATAGCGTACAGGTCATGTCCTGCCGCCATTCTTGAGCCCTTTGTTGGCAAGTATACCTTCTTATTCAATCTTTTGACCCTAATAACGGGTTCTCTTCCACCTCTTCGAGGTTCCAAATCCAAATCCTTATCCCCATTTCAGTCTTCTCCTTCATCGCCTACTCTCGCTACTAGTGATACCATGCAATTTTCTTCTTTCAAAATTTTCTGTTTGCGATGCGTAGCTCTCTCCTCAGGATGGTACTCTGGCCATCCGCTTAATGCGTCAGGCTTTCCGCCCTTTGTGCCCAGTCGGTATAAAATATGGAAATTGTATTCTACCAACTTCTGCACCCATCGAATCTGGCGGCCACTCCAGACTTTTGAGGTGAGAAAGTATTGTAGGTTCTGATGGTCGGTAAAGACAGTAAGCGGTTGTTCAGTTCCGATCAAGTAGTGTCTCCATTCCTTGAATGCTTCGAGGATCGGGAGAAGTTCTTTATCATGAATCTTGTAATTGCGCTCCGCCGAATTTAATTTTCTGGAATGGAAAGCTACTGGGTATAACCTTTTCTCGAAGTATTGAGAAAGGACACAACCGAGTGCAAAATCGCTACCGTTGGTTTCGACTACTGTCATTCGTTTTGGGAAAAAGTGGTGTAGTATGGGGGCCATGGTGAATCAGTACTTCAGCTCTTCGAAGGCCGTATTCTGTTCCGCTCCCCATTTAAAATTCTTAGGGTTTCCTTTGAGCGTCTCAGCTATGGGTTTGCAAATAGCCGAGAAGTTTTTTATGAATCATCAGTAGAAGTTAGCAAACCCCATGAATACTTGTACTTCCCTAACCAACTTAGGTGCTTTCCAGACCATTATGGATTCCACCTTTCGGGTGCTCATAGACACCCCATCGACCGCCACCATATAGCTGAGGAATTCTACCTCTGTGGCGAGGAAAGTCGATTTTTTTAGCGATACCGCTAATTGAAAGTCCGATAGGTATTGTAAAACTTTCTTAACAGCTTCACTACGTTCCTTCTCACTTTTTTGAATATATGAGAATATCATCAAGGTAACATATGACCCAACGTCAAGGTATTCCTGGAGAACTTGGTTCATCATATCTCAGAAGGTTGCCAGAGCGTTGACCAATTCGAATGGAATAACCTTATATTCGTAATGTCCGTATCTTGTACGAAACACCGTTTTCCATTCATCTCCTTCTTTTATCCTAGTCAAGTGGTAGCCGTCCTTAAGGTCTAGCTTGGTGAAGATCTTTGCGCCGGCTGCTCTATCTCTGAGTTTGGACATTAGTGGAAGGGGATGTTTGATGAGGATAGTAATCTTATTTGGATTTTGATAATCCACAACTACATGTAGTCTACCATCTGGCTTAGGTACGAATAATATGGGTGCTCCTACTAGTGATTGGCTCCTAGTGATTTTACCTTGTTTGATCATTGTCTCCAGGTATTCTCTTAATGCTTTAAGCTGTTTTTCGGATAGTGGATATATCGGCCCCCAGGGTGTAGTTGATCCAGGAATGAACTTTATTTCGTGATCGAATGTTCGTCTAGGGGCTAATCTTTCTGCCGTCGGCTCTTTGAACAAATGTTTATTGTGCCAGTATTCTTTCGGTAATAACTCAAGTTCTAAAGTATTTTCAAGGGCATCGATTCGTCCAATGCGGCATGCGTTAGGATCCTACGCGACGGATTCATCATATTCGAACATATTCGCTATTCCTTCATCTTCTTCCACATAGTTTTCGCAACCTTTTGCGGAGAAGGTCCAATTTTCTGCATCTTCTATGTGAGACACTGGGTGTTCACGATGCCACCAACCAAAAGGAATTATCATTCTATAGTGACTTGCTTTAGCCACTTCACACGACACTTTAGAAATGTGTCAGCTTTTTTCTATTTCAAATTTAATAGGGAAAGTGTAACACTTCCCTCCTGAGGCAGCTGACGATCCGCCAAAGCCTAAGATATCAACTGCATTGTTGCGTTCTATTGTAGGAATGCGAAGGTCTTCAACTAGGTCCTTATTTATTAGGAACACGTTGGATCCCGAGTCTAACAAGACTTTAACTTTTTATCGCTTATCGTGCATATGGAGGTAAGCGATCCCCTCCAGACAGTTATATCGTTTGGGTTTCGGAGCTTCTAACTCTATACGCTTAGCGCAGATAAGAGTTTCTTGGTTCTTTCGCTCAGGCATCATTGGTATTGCATGTACGTAATTAGATGTTTGCTACTACGCCCACCAAGTTTCGACCATTGAGGTCTCCTCAGACAAACTAGTAATTCTTTAGCTCTAACAATCTGGGTCTACACACTAAGCGGCGTTTCACCGATACGCAATTGCGCAAGACCAGTTTTCAGGCTGGATGACTTCTCCTGACACACCAAACCTAAGCTCATAGCAGATTTTCCGGCGGTTATTAACCATTTTACTCCCCTGGTGTGGGGTTCCCGCTTTCACCGGGTCCTTTCCCGTAGGACATTGGTTATCCATCCAGCTCCCTCAGAGGGACCTTGCGCACCACAGCGGTATATCCATATCCTACACTCTGGCTAGAAGGCAAGATAGTACATACGTATAATACGGCTCAGACTTGTGTGGTAGGTGGAATGGCACGCATTGGTTGTCCTCCTCGCTTGTATTGTTATCAGGTAGATCTTGCATTGCTATGTCCCAACTTTTTCGTTATAGTAACTTGCTTGCACACGGGTAGCAGGCAACCACCAGGTGACTCGAGGAACTTCGTACTGTTGGCTGCCAGGCCATGTGGACATGTTGACTATCCTCTCTTCCGATCGAGACTCTCCATATATTGATTGTTGTGTTCAAGCTGGTAAGTCCCTCATGGAGTCCCTTCACATAGAGTCTACTGGCATTGATCATGAAAGGAGAGACTCGCTTTGCGCCGCTCTGATCATTTTGAGTTTTGATTCCTGTAGTTGCACACAGAATACCCGATCCCCGTCGTGGTCGGTACCCAATACACCCAGTCAAAGTAGGTTCCCATTTCGATTTCAGCTCTATCAGGACACTGAATACCCAAACGCCGTCGCCGTTGGTACCAATAAACTGACCTAGGTCAGTTCCTCGCCGTCCGCCAGTTCCCAGATCTTATTAACTCGTACTGGGTTCTGAACGGCCACCACTTTGCGAGCTAATTCAGGCTTTACAATAGCCAATCTTGCTTGTCAAATTCCCATTTTTATCGGTCTTGAGCTGACCGTTGCCGCCGATATATGGGTGTCTCCCCAACATGTCTAATAGGTGTGGTTTTTCTTTCCACAACGTGTACAATTTCCGTCTCGCCTCCGAGTGTCTATCACACTCTGCGGGATACCGGTGTGAGCCCGGTTGAAGTTTGTATGAGTGGTCTTCCGTGCACCTCCCAACTTCTTTCGGGGCTTTTCCCGTTCATTGTCCCTTTTTCGTTTTTGTGGTGGGGCTCCACCTCCCTTGACATAAGGTTTCGTTTCCCTTTGTCGCTTTGGTTAAGAGTCCCTGTGGTCTTCTCTTTTGACCTCTTGGACTACTTTGGGCTTGGACGGCTTCTCCCGCCCAATTCTTTCTCTGGCCAGAAGTCCTTCTTCTGACCGACCGCCCAGCCTTAGTAGTGCCTCTTCCTATTCTTGATCCGTTGTATACTGCAGAGCCGACAACCTGCGGACAATTTGTTTTGGCTGTTTATCTTCAACTTCCTGCCTCCAGGACTCTCCAGTCATGCGTGCACGAATGTTATGGTTATGCATAATCGTTAGATAACATTCAATGCTACCATCGTACTCGACTAGCTTCATAGCACGAAGTGCTAGTCATTCTGCTTCTACCAGCGCGAATCGTTTAACCATATTGTGTTCAAAACAAGTCCATGTTGCCAGCTTGAGTTGCTGTGTTTCCCCTTGAAGTCCGTCCATAGCCTTCCTATACTAGACAGTATGCAGCAGCACTATCTCTCCTCTCGTACGACTCACTGCATATATGACTCGTTCCCAGGCATCGTCCGAGATTCACGGTTTCCACTCCAAATAGTCGGTGCATTGTAGGATCCATACATATATATCTTGTGCAGGTTTATCCTCAAAGAATGGGGGTGGCTCTGATGGTCGCTTGATGTTTAGCGCCATCGTGTTGGCTAGCATCTCTGCCATTCCCGCCTGTCTTGGTGTTTGTCCTTGCCTTCTCCAGCTTGGGCTTCCTCTCCTTCTTCCTCTCTCATCATCATCGTCATCATCGTCGCTGGGATCTCCAGGGTTACCTCCCTGGGTACCTGAAGGGAATGCATTAGCGGTTTCTCGGCCCTTTCCCTTGTCCCTGCGTGTAGGTGAAGCGTATTACTCCACGCCATCAGATTCTTGAACTGTGGGCAAGGGTGTGGGTGCAGGTGCGGGTCCTGCAGCTTCGGGGCTTAGTGCTGCAGCTAGTATCTTATTTATGGCTGCTGTTAATCCCTTTAGGGTTTGCTTTGTCTCATTATTCTGTAGTTGTTGCTGGTCTTGAGACCTGCGAATCTCCGCTTGGCGCACCGCCTGATCTGTGCGCATTTGTACCAGGATACGGTTGGCTTCTCTTTCATGAGTGACGCTTTGGGCGCGGAATTTGACGAATTCCGCTCTTAGACTGAGGACTATTTGTTCCAGAGTCAGGTCTCGAGCTAATGCGGCTTGGCTTTATTCCCCTAGGGTTCCCTGTAACCTTATGGTTACCTCTTCATGTTCCTGTTGACGCCTTTCTTAGGCCTCAATTTTCTTTGCAACTTCTCACAACATCTTTTCTTGTATCACCTTGACTTCGCTTTCCACGCCTGCCAGCTGCATCAACAAGATTGCAATATCGTTATCGTGGACATCTTGCTCGTTGGCGATTCGCTGTTGAACCTTAATTAATTTTAAGGAATCATCTTGGGTGGCTCCCTTCAAATGTTTGAAGGCAATGTTGGCTTGGTCGAGCGAGGTGTCTATGTCTTGTCTTATTTGACCTAAGGTTATCCCAAGACGGGCAGCCAATCTGGCTAGGTTTGCAGTGTGGTTTCCTCCTGGTCTAGGTGTGGAGGCCCTCGATATCCTATGAGTGCTTGCGACACTAGAGAATCGGTGAGAGGGTAAATTTCCTCTCCGGAACATAGGTTCATAAGGTGTTAACAGGGAGGGACTCCATATTGCTGAATCATCGGTTTTGTCTCTCGTATCTGGACGGGTATCCATGGGTTCACCCGCCATTATCCTCTTTCTCAGGTCTTGCAGAATCTCAGCCCTTGTAATACTTTCCAGATAGGCTAATTGCTCTAATAGCCCTGGATGAGTGATTTCTGGTACTTCGTACCAGAGTTCTTGATATCCTTTAAAGGGTTTAAGGAATTGGATATACCGTATCCAACGTCTGAGGTGTTCCAGAGGTGTAGGTATAAAAGGATTCGGTTGGTCCGACTCTGGACTCAAAACCTGAATCTCCTTTTTCTTGAGGTTTAGAATGTACTTATAGTATATATAAAAGTGTGTTAGGTCCAGGCCGAGGGGATGTCTGGCCCCTGAATGACTGTGCCTGCCTTCTTGTTATTGGAGTACTGAGTGCTCCACTCAACAAAGTTTTCTGACTTGGTGGAACTCCACTCGAAGTCCGGACTATACCTGGTACGATATATGCAATTGAACTGATCTCTCATTGGGATCCCGAACAATATTGTGAACCTCGAGGACTCGGTGATAAACTCCTCTTCGATTTCGAATAACTCGCTATAGAACGCTTCTTTGAAAGTTTGAATATAGATGGGACAGTGATGTGCTTCGAAAATATAATCGAAGTCTGAGGTGAGGGTAGAGTTTGAGGTGAACTCGTAATTCATATAGTGAGCCTTAGTAACAGGAGAACTATCAATATACTGTTAGGCGGACGCCAAATTCAAGTATATAACTGAGGGACGTAGGCCCAAAATCTTTGATTGGAGAATCTGTCGAGGAAGGCTTGTCGCGATAAAGTAAAGTAAGGTAAAGATTTAAAGTGTGAAACAATATCATATTGATAAGATCTCTTCTCCATTGCTTGATGATCTCTCACCAACTCAGACTGAGTCGATCTTACTTATAGTAGCTAGTCGGTACTTCTAATCTGCCTACTAACTATGTACCCCTCACTTTCTTCTCGAGTTCAACTTTAGCGTGAACACTGTTTGACCCTGAGAACGAGCACACAACTCTACGTCTTTAGTCGCAGGTTCCTATTAGGAGCTTCCGATCTTCAGCTCGTATAGACTATGCCAGATACTCTAGACTTAGTTGCTATCGTTCCAGTAAGCTCTTCCGTTCACGAAGTGATCAAGTTCGTCACAGGCTGCCTATGCTTCATGCGAGTAAGAGTCCGATCCGCCAACATCTTATGGACTCTTCTCCAGCTATGGCCTTCTACTGAGCGTGCTTCCCCTTGGTCCGCCAGCCTCTGCAGAGGGGTCACGTTACTGGAACCAACCAACATATAGCTGATCTTAGTAGGTAGGGTGTCATCGGTCTGTCCGTTATATCATCAACTGTAACTTCTATATAAGTACGGGGGTCTCCGTCTTCAGTCCTTAATTACTCAACAACCAACTGACCAATTTCTCTCAGAAGACTTCTTACACTCTAGCCAGAGTCCCCTCTATGCTATTGGTAGAAAATTCCTCAGTCGGAGGTGTTGTACCGTCGTGCAGGGAGCTCCAAACATGTATGTCCGGTTGGTTGAAAATATCTCATATCACAATAACTTTGACAACAGTGTGGATTGAACATGTGACCTCTTGATAGATGTCACGTGATACTTCCATTGAGCTACAGACATGCGAGCCCTATAAGGGGGCCGGAGGGGGGTGTTGGCTCCGGTAAATCGAGGGTCTGTATACAGTTACCCTACCGTGGGTCTGTGCACATGTCTCGGATTTCCATATGCCTAACCATGGTCCAATTCTCTGCATCTTCTATGTGAGACACTGGGTGTTCATCATGCCACCAACTAAAAGGAATTATCATTCCATAGTGACCTACTTTAGCCACTTCACATAATGCTTCAGAGATGTGTCGGTTTTTTCCTACTTCCAATTTACTAGAGAGAGTATAACACTTCCCTCCTGATATGACTGATAATTCATCAAAGCCTAAAATATCAACTGCGTTGTTGCGTTCAACAGTAGGAACTTGAAGGTCTTCAACTAGGTCCTTATTAATAAGGAACATGTTGGATCCCAAGTCTAACAAGACTTTCACTTTGTATCGTGTATCCTATATATGGAGGTAAGTGACCCCCTCCGTACAGTTGTATCGTTTTGGTTTTGTAGCGTTTAATTCTACGGGCTTGGCACAGATAAGACTTTCTTGGTTCTTTTGTTTAGGCATCATAGGTATTGGGTGTAGGTAACAAGATATTTGTTACTACACCCGTGTAGTTTCGAACCTTGAGGTCTCCTCAGACAAACTAGTAACTCTTTAGCTTTAACAATCTGGGCCCACATACTTAAGCAGCGTTTCACCGATACACAATTGCGCATGACCTGTTTTCAGGCTGGATGCCTTCTCCCAACACGCCAGACCTAGGCTTATAGCAGATTTCAGGTGGTGATTAGCCATTTTACTCCCCTGGTGTGGGGTTCCTGCTTTTACTGATCCTTTTCCTTAGAGTTTCGGTTATCCGTCCAGCTCCCACAGAGGGGCCTTGCGTACCAAAGCAGTACATCCCTATCCCACATGCTGGCCAGAAGGCAAGATAGTACATATGTATAATAAGACTCAGACTAGTGTTGTAGGTAGAACTGCCCATGTCGGTTGTCCCCCTGTCATGTATTGTTATCAGGTAGATCTTGCATTGCTATGTCCTAACTTCTTCGGTATAGTAACTTGCTTATACACAGGTAGTAGGCAGCCATCAGGTGACTCGATGAACTTTGTACTGTTGGCTCCCTGCCATATAGGCATGTTAACTATCCTCTCTTTCGATCAAGACTCTCCATATATTGATTCTTGTATTCGAGCTCATAAGTCCCTCGTGGGGTCCCTTGACTTAGAGCCTACTTGCATTGATCCTGAAAGGAGAAACTCACTTCGCGCCGCTATCACGGTTGCGTGGCAGATAGTGGAAGGAGACCTTTGTGGCAGATAGTGGAAGGAGACCTTTGTGGCAGGTAGTGGAAGGAGATGTTTCACCATGACAAAGATATTCGTCATGTTGTTTTATTTGATTTGATTTACTTTTACGCACATGACCTATTAAGAGGTCATGGGGGCAGCGCACGAGGCCAAGGGGGCTGCGCAGGTTGATTTACTTTCACGCACATGACCTATTAAGTGGTCAGGTAGTTTATGCACATGACCAATGATGCGGTCATGTGATGTTTCTCATGAGTCACGGTTATGACTCATAGTTGTTTTGATTTATAAGCAGATTGAGTTAAGGACTATAAAAGGAGGCCAGTAGAGCCTGGTAGTTAGTTCTTCACGCAACCACCTATTATACTTTCTTACCTATACTATTAAGAATAGATTCTATTCTACCACTTCGAGAGTCCTACCACGATACGACTTGATTATTAGCATTTAAAGAAGGAACGTAGACAACGGTCTAAGAATAATAATCAAGGTCTTGGTAAAAAGAAGGAACGAAGTAATGGCATACTAAGGAAGAGAAGTATCGCACTATTACAAGGAGACTAACAAAGAGCTGTTACCTGTCACAGGATACATACATATTGACATAGGAAGATAGGTAGGATACCTAACAGCCGCTTTGATCATTTTGGGTTTCGATTCCCGCAGTTGCACACGGAATACCCGATCCCCATCATGGTCGGTACCCAATACACCCCAGCCAAAGGAGGTTCCCTTTCGATTCCAGCTCCATCTGGACACTGAATACCAAACACCATCGCCGTTGGTACCAATGAACTGACCTGTCAGTTCCTCGTCGTCCGCAAGTTCCCAGATCTTATTAACTCGTGCTGGGTCCTGGATGGTCACGACTTGGCAAGCTAATTTAGGCTTTACGATAGGCAATTTTGCTCGTCGAATTTCCATTTTTATTGGTCTTGAGCTGACCGTTGCCGCCAATATATGGGCGTCTCTCCAACAAGTTTGATAGGTGTGGTTTTTCTTTCCACAATGTCTACAATCTCTGTCTCGTCTCCGAGTGTCTATCACACTTTGCAGGATACTGGTATAGGCCTAGTCAAAGTTTGTGTAAGTGGTTTTGTTTGCGCCTTCCAATCTTTTCCTAGGCTTTTACGGCTGGTTATCCCATTTCCTCTTTCGTGGTGGGGCTTCACCTCTCTTGACATAAGGTTTAGTATCCCTTTGTCGCTTCAGTTTAGAGTCCCATCAGTCTTCTCTTTTGACCTCTGGGACTACTTTAGGCTTGGACGGCTTGTCTCTCGCAATTTTTTCTCTTGCAAGAAGTCCTTCTTCTGATCGACTGCAGAGCCTGATTGCCTCTTTCCATTCTTGATCTGTAGTATACCTCAACGCTGACAATCTGCAGACAATTTGTTTTGGCAGTTTGTCTTTGACTTCCTACCTCCAGGATTCTCTGGTCATACGTGCACGAATATTATGGTTGTGCATGACCGCAAGGTAATGTTCAATACTGCCTTCATACTCTACTAGCTTCATAGCTTGAAGCGCTAGTCTTTCAGCTTTCACCGGGGCAAATCGCTGGATCATGTCATGTTCGAAGCGAGTCCACGTAGCCAATTCTGGCTGTTGGGTTTCCCCTTGAAGTCCGTCCCTAGCCTTTGGATACCAAGTGGTGTACGGAAGTGCTTTGTCTCCTTTAGTAGGATTGAGCGCGTATATAACTCGTTCCCGGACATTGTACCAAATTCGCAAGTTTCTTCAGAAATAGTCAGTTCATTGCAAAATCCACACGTATATATCCTGTGTGGGCTTATCCTCAAAGAATAGGGGTAGTTCTGATGGTTACTTAGTGTTTAGCGCCATCGCATTGGCAAGTGTCTCTGCCATACCAGACTGATCTGTTGTCTGTTCTCACCCACTATAGCTAGGACTTCCTCTCCTTCTTCTTCTCTCATCATTATCGTCATCATCATCGTTTGAATCTCCTGGGTCACCTCCCTGAGCACCTGAGGAGGATCCATCAGCGGCTTCCTTGCCTTTCCCCTTGTCCCTACGTGTAGGCGGAGCATAATACTCCTCGTCATCAGTTTCTTGGACTGTGGATAAGGGTGCTGGTCCTGCAGCTTCTGGCCTTGGTGCGGCAGCCATTATCATAGTCACTGCTGCCGTTAATGTCTTGAAGGTATTATTTATTTCCTCATTTTGCCATTGCTGCTGGTCTAAAGACCTGCGAATCTCTGCTTGGCGAGTAGTAGCATCTAGCTGTCCTTGCTTTAAGATAGGTTAACCTCCCTTTCACAAGTGGTACATTGAGCATGAAATTCCAAGAATTCCGTTCTTAAGTTGATGACTATTTGTTCCCATGTCTGGTCTCAGGCTAGTGCCGCCTGGCTTTCTTGCCTGATTGTCCCATGTAACCTCATGGTTACCTCTTCATGTTCCTGTTGATGCCTTTCTTGAGTGCCTATCTTCTTTGCCACTTCTCGTATCATTTCTTATTAGATACTCTTGACCTCCTGTTCTACGCCTGCCAGCTGCATCAACAATAGCCCAATATCATTATCGTGAACATCTTGTCCCTTGGCGATTTGTTGTTGAACCGTAATTAACTTTAAGGTATTGTCTTAGATAGCTCCCTTCCAATGTTTGAAGGCGATATTGGCTTGGTCTAGCGAGGTGTCTATATCGTGCCTTATTCAACCCAAGGTTATCCACAGATAGGTGGCTAGCTGGGCTAGATTTGCAGCATAGTCTCCACCTTGTTTTAGTGTTGGGGCCGTTGATATCCGGTGACTAGTTGCGATACTAGAGGATCAGTAATAGGGTATATTTCCTCTCTTGAATGCGGGTTTATGAGGTGTTGACAGGGAGAGACTCCATATGGCTGTATTATCAGTTCTTTCCATCATATCTGGTCGTGTGTCCATTGGTTTCCTTATCGTTATTCTCTTTCTCAGATCTTGAGGTATGTTGGCCATTGTAATACTTTCCAGATAGGCTAATTGCTCTAATAGCCCTAGATGAGTTATTACTGGTACTTCTTACCAGAGCTCTCTATATCCTTTAAAAGGTTTAAGGAATCATATGTAAGGTATCCAACACTTGGGATACTCTAGAGGTGTAGGTATAAAAGGGTTTGGTTGATCTGATTCTGGACTCATATTAGGCGGATGCCAAACTCAAGTATATAACTGAGGGAAGTAGGTACGAAATCTTAAATTGGAGAATCTGTCGATGAAGGCTTGTCTCGATAAAGTAAGATAAGATTAAGATTTAAAGTGCGAAATAATATTATATTGATAAGATCTCTTCTCCGTTGCTTGATGATGTCTGTAAAGCTCGGGAGGCACTTTGATATTTATATCCCATGTCTGAGTGTTCGCGGACTACTTCTAACTACTATACCTCCAAAGTACCACTCTAGTTTTAATACGCAAACGTCCAGAATCTTATAAGTTCGAACACCGTTTAACCCTGAAACTTATCACACCCTTTCGCAGACACGGAATCGTATTCCTCCATTAAGATGAGTGCGCTATTGGTAATACCAAACAGTGGTCTCTAACTTAGATGTCTGTATAGACTATTATATTACTTTAGTCTTGTTGACTATTATTCCAGTAGTGTCTTCGGTCATGAAGTGATCAAGTTCACGCCGGTTCACCTAGTACCAATCGCAAGTCTGAACCTGACGTGTCAACATCTTAAGGGTCTCCGACTTATCCGGGTCTTTCATTCTGAGCGTGCTTCCTCTTGGTCTGCTGGCCTCTGTAGAGGGGTCCTATCACTAGGATCAACCAACCTACAGCTGATCTCAGAAGGGTATGGGTGGATTCAGTATATCCCTCCTAGCTTTCACTACCGGGATATCCTCTTAGAATATTTCGCCGAAAATGTCCCGTCACTTTAGGCCTGTAGTTTAGGAAGCCTAAACCTGAAGCCTACTATCACAATGCGCCTCCCATGGATTTCCTCCATTCCACTTCCCCGATGTCGCCAAGGGTCCCCTCTCATCTATCCTGCGAACAGCATGCGGTCGGACGGACAGCAGCGACGTATATGGTGTTATGAAGTGGGCTTCATTGATGTGACGTTTTAGTTATGGGACGCAACTCTCGAAATCTCGCTAATGACATGCGTGCCCCATAAGGGGGCCAGAGGGGGGTGTTGGCTCTGGTAAATCGAGGGTCTGTGCGTAGTTACCCTACCATGGGTCTGTGCACATGTCTCAGATTTCCATATGCCTAACAACTCAGAACCTGAATTTACCATTTATCGAGGTTCAAAATGTACTTATAGTACACATATAGTTTTTAAGCTCAAGCCGAAGGGATATCTGGCCTCCGGCTAGCTGGGCCCGATTTTTTGTCCTTGTAGTACTGGGTACTCCAGTCAACAAGGTCTTCCGACTGGGTAGAACTCCACTCAAAGTTCGAACCGTGCCAGGTGTGATATATGCGATTGAATTGATCCTTTGTTGGGGTCCCAAAAGGTTTTGTGAACCACAATAGTTCTTGTGTAAACTCCTTTTCAATTTCAAAGAGCTCAGTGTTGAAGATTTCTTCGAATGTATGAGTGTAAATGGGACAGTGAGGTGCTTCGAATATGTGATTGCAGGGTGAGCTGAGGGTGGAGTTAGAGGTAAACTCGTAGTTCATATAGTAAGCCTTGGTAACCGGAGAACTATCAATATACTGTTAGGCGGATGCTAAACTCAAGTATATAACTGAGGGATGTAGGCCAAAAATCTTCAATTGGAGAATCTGTCGAGGAAGGCTCGTCTCAATAAAATAGGTAAGATAAAGATTTAAAGTGTGACATCCTCCGTCTCCGCTACACCTCCGGTGATTGAAATTTATTTCCTAATTGGGATAAACTCAACACCACACCAAACTATCACCACTTTTCGGTCTGCACCCTCCCCTCGGGGGGGGTGTAGGCTATCACTATCCATCCCTTTGGACTTCGGGTCCATCTCTACTGCCCTCTCTCTTTGAGGTTTACCCTCTAGGGATACCCTATCCTCTCCTTCCAGCATCTCACGATGCTGGGCACCTCCAATACCCCGCTTTTGCTAGGCTTCGCTTAGCATCAGCATGGTCGGGTTTCCCTCTTTTCATCTCAACAGACGGCTGGGACTACAGTTTGCGGTAAGCGATTACGATGGATTCCTGTATCCCTCTCCTAAAGAAACTGGGGAGTTGTGTCAGGTCTCCTCAACAGGCCATGGTCGATTTCGCCATTCTCCTTCCTCACTCATCGCTTCAGCAGGTGGTATCCCATCCACTACAGTGACACAATCTCTCGTAGAACAAGGGACTACATGAGAGACGTGGCAAAACTGCTGGCTTTGTTTGGGGCTTGCTGGAGGCCGCCTAGCTAGACACGAACACGATTCCGATAGTTGGTTTGTCACTTGGGTCTACCCCTCCTCTACACTTCCTCAGTGCGCTCGGCTGGCACTCTACTGCTATTGAATTTGTATGTAGCGGCACAATCTTAATAGCTTGAGTACGAGAATACGATACAGTATTAAAGGTATACTGTAGACACACTGAGGCGAGGAGGATGGGAGTAGGAAGGCAGATTGGTAGTAGGTCTTGTCCTTAATTCTTTCTAACACGCGGAGCGGTAGCCAGCTATATATACAGGTGCGCATACTTAAGCTAAGAAAAGAAATAATCGGGAAAATCTTGTAAGAAACATAAGTGCGAACAAGTCTGACCCTGAAAAACTGCCAAGTAAATCCCAAATAAAATATATATAAATCGTAATGGTGTGCGAGATTTTAAGCGGAAAATCAACATGTAATGCACCTTCCGAAAAGTTCGCAGTACATAAGTAAAAGTAACCGAAATATCTCGCATATGCAATAAGAAAATATATATCCAATTATCTCATCGTTATCATGAAATATAATCGTAATACCCTATGTATATACTCTTGCTGTAGTAATGTTCGTGATCTATAGGTAAACCAGAAAATATAACTAAAGAGAGAAATACAAGTTATTTAAAAGAAATATACTTATGAAACGAATGATAGAAAATTTCAACACTTCCCCTCATTATCTACAGCCCAACAGTCCCATTAGACACTCATGCGCCGGTTTTGCCAAAGTCTTAGTACATATATCGGCTAGGTTTTCTGACGATGCAACCTTAAGTAGTGCGAACGAACCGTTATTGATTTCTTCGCGTATTTTGTTGAAATGTATATCGATATGTTTTGTTCGCTCGTTTAACTGATGGTTTGTCGCTAGGAAATTTCCGCCGGTATTATCAGCATGTAGGGCGATAGGTACGGTTTGGCGAATGTCTTTGAGACCTTTGAGGTACCATTGGATTTGTCGCGCAGCCAGTGACATAGCTACATATTCCGCTTCGGTTGTGGATGTTGCGACCGAGGCTTGTTTCTTGGCTCGCCAGGAGATACAAGCACCATTGAAGAGTATAATGTATCCTGTGAAGGAACGGCGGGTATCCAGGCAAGCAGCAAAGTCAGCATCGACATATGTATCGATAGCGTTCGTAGTAGTGTACAGATAGTGCAGTCCAATGTTCTTTGTACCATTGATGTATCGTAAGACATGTTTCGCGGCCTTGAGGTGTTGTTCTGTGGGACATGAAGAAAATTGAGAGAGGAATGAAATGGTATACGCTAGGTCANGGTCTTGTACCAGTGGTCAGGTACATAAGCGATCCTATTATCGATTGGTATGTGGAAGGGTCGGGTATCTGTTCCTCTTCTGTTCCTTTCCATAGTTGAATGCCTTTCGGTAAGGGTGTGGATACAGAACGTGAGTTTTCCATAGAGTACCTTTCGAGGATTGACATGATGTATCGTTCTTGGGTAAGATGTATCCCATCTGATGTATACACGATGTGGAGGCCAAGCAGGAATGCAGCTTCCCCTAAATCAGTAATCTCGAATGCCGTTTTCAGGTCTTCTATCAGAGAGGTGGCTTCCGGAGTTTCGGCCGAGTATATAGCGATGTCGTCAACGTAAACCGAAATGTAGATGTCGTGTTTATTGTGAACAAACATGCATGGGTCAAGGGAGGATGTCTTAAAGCCTCTGGATGTTAAGTATCTAGCGAGGAGAGTATACCATTCATTCGCAGATTGCTTAAGTCCATAGAGACATCGGTTAAGTCGCCATACTTTGTCTCCGTTATTGTACCCAGGTAACGGTCGCATGTAGACTTCTTCTTTCAATTCACCATAGAGGAAGGCTGATTTAACATCGAATTGTCGTGGTCGCCATTTGTTTTTGGCGCAAACGGCAAGTAGGAAACGGAGTGATTCGTAACGGATAACTGGTGCGCAGGTGTCGTCAAAGTTGAACCCAGGTACTTGAGAGAAACCTTTGGCTACGGCTCTTGCACGGTATCTTTCCAGTGTACTGTCAGCATTTCGTTTCGTTTTGTATACCTACTTACTATCGATTATCTTTCTTCCAATCGGTTTATCTACTTCATCGAAAGTTCCATTCTTTTTCAGTGCCTTTATCTCATTGTCCATGGCTGAGGTCCAGTGTTCCTTAAGCGAGCTAGTGGTCGCTTGGTGATACGTTAAGGGATCCTCATTTGCCTGTACTTTGACATTTCTGCCATAGTATTGAGGTGGGCGGATGAGTCTTCCAGATCTAGTCCGTGATGCCGGTGGTTCCTCCACTTGTTCCTCCTGTTCAGGTGGTTCGGGGGTTGCCTCTGGTGTTGCGGTTTCATCATAATCTTCTGGGTTTTCTGGCGATGGAGGAGGATGTACTTCGATGGTCAGTTTTGGTGGTGTCTTTTCTGTGTCTGATTCCGATAGCTCATATGGGGTAGAGAGAGGTATCTGTTTTTCATATGGAGTAGGGAGAGGTGGTAGAAAGACATTCGCATAGACTTCTGGTTCCGGTAACGATTCTGTTGGAGTTGATGGTTGTATTGTTTTGTTCGTCCAATGTATCTGTTGCATTTCAGAAATCTTATGCTGTGAGGGGATGTATATCCGGTATAATTTGTTGGAGGAAGTATATCCGACAAGGTATCCTTCGATTGCCCGAGGTTGTAGCTTGGTTCCAGGTTTGCGTGTCTCCTCTGGTATATGGACAAAGCATTTGGTCCCGTAGGGGCGAAGGTGGTTTATCAACGGCTT